>CM060971.1:44012468-44214968 GCA_030765045.1 Tenodera sinensis | reverse complement strand
GTGTTGTGAGTAATTAGGTACATAACTTGTGAAATTGCTTCTAATTTTGTGCATAAATGTGTGTGTTCTTCAAAACGTAAGTTTCAAGCAACATCAATAATTGATTAAAAATGCCAACTTGTTTTGTACCGGGTGTCGTTCAGGATACACAAACTGCTCAGAAGCTAGACATTTTTTTACTCCTCCTAAAGATAAAAATCTGTTTTACAAATGGGAAAAGTCTATTCCTAGGAAAGACACTAAATTATCTGTTAAATCTAGTATTTGTGACAAACATTTTCCAGAGGACTTTTTAGTGAAAGTTGATTCATTCGTTGTGCATGGAAAACTAGTTGAAATTCCTAGAATTAAATGGCGGTTAAAGCCTAGGGCAATTCCCTGTATATTTCCTAATTTACCCAGGTACTTAACTACAGTGCATAAATCCTGAAAATCTCCACAAAACAGAGACAAAAAATTACTGAAAAAGCAATATTCAACAATCAGTAAATTACCAGATGCAGGATCCAGTCAACCAGTTCTTATTTCAAACGCGCCGTCCTTCAACAATGAGGAATTCACAGAAAACAGTTCTAATTCCTCCAAGGTCAGTAATGAAATTGCTACACTGAAGAAAAGAATTAGAAATCTCAATAGAAATTTAGTTAGAACTAAAATCCTGCTATCTAAAGAGAGGGCTAAATTAAAAATAGTAGAAAAGAAATTCGCTACTAATTGTTGCGAACATAAACGCAATTTAAATTATTTAAGTAAAAAACAAAAGCTGGGTCTAGATACAATGCTTAAAATATACATAATTTGCATTATGGTTTAATTTTTCAGCGTAAAATCATGTAAGCAGATATTTCCCACTGTTCTTCGTTAATTGTAATACCTATTATTGTAAAATACCATCCTATATTATGTGTCAAGGAAAGACGATGTTTAAAAATAGTATTTCCAATATTCGTGCTTACGATTTTAGGTATTTAAAATGCTAACTGATAATATGAAACCCATTTTCACCATGCATTCGTGAACTAAAGTCAAGCGACCGAGACACCAGTGCCATCTTGCGAGCGAACCATAGTAACTCCCGAAGAGCTCACACAATCTCTTCTATCCGCTATGGTTTTACCTTTCTTAACATATGGTTATCCTTAATGTACACTGAGAATGTTAAATAAATTAATGTATTACTCACCCATTTCACATAATTTGTAGATTAGAAACTCATAACACACTGGAGCTAAGGCATAGCGGAAGCACACGAAGAAACCACTAAAAAAAGCCAACATGTCCAATAGAAAGTTTCTTATCAGGCTCACGGCTAACCATGGTAATGCTAGAAACGGCACTTCTTCCTGAAAATGGCATTAGATAATTTGTACCAATAAACTAATACACTTCAAAATAATGTTCGATATGCAGAAATCTACTTCCAGAAAACTCATTCAGATCTTCTCTCCACGTTCTTTCTTTCTTTGTTTTTCTAATTTCTCTACTGCCTTCCTGTACAAGATCGAAATTTCACTACAGATACACATCTTGAGATTTCCTGAACCCAAAATAGTATACTATGCAACGAGACTATAATGGTATAGTTAAAATTCGAATATTGGCTCGCTCGTTTCGTAATTTTCATTCGAGCACATTAATTGCCATTATAGTCAAGTTTCATGGAATTATTTATGCTCGAGCATATGTCTAACTTTAAAATATTCATACATTGTGTTTAATATTCTACGCTTACCTGAGTTAATAAACGCATTGACCTTACCTGCGCAGTGAAACAGCTGCCAGAATTATATGTGCGCAGACGCGAAAGTATTGATTTTATTGTGATCTCAATCTTGAACATTTGATTTCAAATTAGAGTAGTGGCCGATGCTTTCAACAGGAACGTATTTTCTGAAAATTAGGTTATGCATTTTGATTTTTCTTCAATTCATGAATTATGCAGAGAATTTTTTGTATACAAGATGTTTCTTGATTTTTGTGATAGTAAGATGTCACATCGTGTGCCTTTGCAGAAATTTCCGGCGGTTTAAGTTGCATCTCACTGCCTCTTGTGTCCGACATTTTCACTTTTTCTAAACTCGCGCTAGTTCGGTTTTTTCTGATTGGTAAAGATCTGCACTTTGATGAAGTTCATTAAAATGCAGCTACCAGGTGTATAATTACTACAATTAGGCGTGCTTGAGCATAAAGGTAGGCATTTTTAGTAAACGTTCCATTAGTGTGTGTTTTAATAGTATAACACGAAATTAAATGTGAGATAAATACCACATTCGGTACTTAATTTCAAAAGTTTGACGTTTTCCAAGGATATACGAATAATAAAAAAAGAAAAAAAGAAAATAAGAAAGAAGGAAGTAGGGAGGGAGGGAGGGAGGAAGGGAGGAAGGAAGGGAGGGAGGGAGGGAGGGAGGGAGGGAGGGAAGGGAGGGAGGGAGGGAGGGAGGGAGGGAGGGAGGGAAGGGAGGGAGGGAGGGAGGGAGGGAGGGAGGGAGGGAGGGAGGGAGGGAGGGAGGGAGGGAGGGAGGGAGGGAGGGAGGGAGGGAGGGAGGGAGGGAGGGAGGGAGGGAGGGAGGGAGGGAGGGAGGGAGGGAGGGAGGGAGGGAGGGAGGGAGGGAGGGAGGGAGGGAGGGAGGGAGGGAGGGAGGGAGGGAGGGAGGGAGGGAGGGAGGGAGGGAGGGAGGGAGGGAGGGAGGGAGGGAGGGAGGGAGGGAGGGAGGGAGGGAGGGAGGGAGGGAGGGAGGGAGGGAGGGAGGGAGGGAGGGAGGGAGGGAGGGAGGGAGGGAGGGAGGGAGGAAGGAAGGAAGGAAGGAAGGAAGGAAGGAAGGAAGGAAGGAAGGAAGGAAGGAAGGAAGGAAGGAAGGAAGGAAGGAAGGAAGGAAGGAAGGAAGGAAGGAAGGAAGGAAGGAAGGAAGGAAGGAAGGAAGGAAGGAAGGAAGGAAGGAAGGAAGGAAGGAAGGAAGGAAGGAAGGAAGGAAGGAAGGAAGGAAGGAAGGAAGGAAGGAAGGAAGGAAGGAAGGAAGGAAGGAAGGAAGGAAGGAAGGAAGGAAGGAAGGAAGGAAGGAAGGAAGGAAGGAAGGAAGGAAGGAAGGAAGGAAGGAAGGAAGGAAGGAAGGAAGGAAGGAAGGAAGGAAGGAAGGAAGGAAGGAAAGAAAGAAAGAAAGAAAGAAAGAAAGAAGAAAATAAATAAAAATAAACTACCTTTACATGAATTAATTTTTATTTTCTTCAAGATGCTCTAACGGTTTTGATTAATATGTTTATGAGATTTACATGAATAATAAAATGTATCTCTTGAATTCTCAGCGAGTAGAGTAGACTGTGAAATCGTCTTCGTTTTGAATGCATTTTCTAACATGTTATATGTCTACCTCACAAGAAGGTGCATATGTGGCTAAAACACATAATTTATGTCAAATAAATGTTGTTAGCATAAAGTATTTCCAAAACATTCGTTGTTATTGGTTTGTTGTTCACCTTTCTGAGATGCTAAGTTGCCATTGGTAACAAGTCTGATTTTTTTAAAATTTGACTATCGCTTATGCCTCCTGTGTCTCCACTGAAACGTGTAATGAAATCATTTTTGCAAACGTTTATCTTGATTAACATGAAATAATAGAAGTTTTTGTAAGAGTGGGGATTTATGAGTCAGTTACCTATATGTCATTAAATGATGGTACTATAGGCAAAAGTAAGGTGCTTGAAAAGTTGGGCACTCAACCAGGACAGAATATGCAGAAAAGTTGTGCTGCAATGGGAAAATTCACTAAAAAAGCAGATTTAGAAGATTTCAAAATGGCAGCCAAGCTAAGAGGTATGCTAAAAGAGGCAGACAAGAGGACTCTGAGTGTGGCCCAAGAATGAATTAAGTTTATTCCAAATGTTTAAGTTAAGTTTTCTCAAAACTACATTTTCTTCCACATATTTAGCATTTTTACTTTCTCTACTGGTAAGTAGGGGAAGTGTTGTATTCCACCCAAAAATTCGATGTCAAGATTTCACCGAAAATATGTTTTGAGGACCCCTAAAAATTTTTAGAAAAAGGTCCGTGTGTGTATGTGTGTGTGTGTGTGTGTGTGTGTGTGTGTGTGTGTGTGTGTGTGTGTGTGTGTGTGTGTGTGTGTGTGTCTGTGTGTCAGTCTGTGGACAGCGAAACTCAAAAGCGAAAAGTCGGTAAAAAACCAAAGTTGGTATTTAAGTTAAATGTTTTTCAAGGATTTGACACGAAGATTTTGAAGAAAATAGCCCCACCCTAAAACTACCCTTTATATGGAAAATTTTTCGAAAATGTTGATTTTCTTGGAAATGGCTCTAATGATTTTGATTAAAATGTCATATGTTTGAGATATTTTTATGACAAATGAAATGCATATCTTGAATTTTCTGGCTATAGCCCCTGTAGTATTTACTCTGGACGACTTTTGCATAACTGGTAAACCATTAGAGATAGACCAAATCATACTACTCTGTATTCACTCAAGGTTGATCCGCGTGAAACTAAACCCAAGTGGCCAGTGCACTATTATAATTTATTCCTCCGCCATTCGCGCCAGAAATAGTCACAACCATGTGGTGAGTGCTTGTGGTACGTAATAGAAAGGACCGATCCCTTATCCGTCAACTTAAAGAGTGACTAACATGTAACTAGAGGTTAAAGGCGATAAGATTGATAGTGGCAACAAAATAAACCTGTTGTAGCACTTTGTCAATAATTGTTGGCGGCTCATTTTTAAAAAAGAAATAGTGCACTGTTACACGAATTGCATTTTTAATAAAATCGTCACCATCTTGCATGGCATATTTCACACGCTTTCTTTTTTCCCGGGTGTAACCACTTTTCCCGCTTCAACTTTTACTTTACGAGCACTGTTTATACTGGTACTCGAAACACCAGTGAACTCAGAAGTTTTTTGCACTACTTCTTTTAAGGGAACAGTTGGATATTTCTCACATAACTTATAATATGCGTTCAACACTATTGTTTTTTTAGCACTAGTCAATAGTTTGCCCGCCTTATACTTTACATAAGTCGACGAAGACGCAAGAACAAATTCACCGCCGCCGTCCGCCAAGATCCTAAAGAAACTGCTGGCTGTAAACAATACTCGGTAAATACTCGAATGGCAGAAAACTTACACGCGTTGCATGTTGGGACTTGCAGCTCTGTTTATCAGTTTACATCAGCGTTAATTAACCTCTTAGGTATTTGTATAGAATATTATATCATTTAAAGATAAATTCATTCTAAAATTCAGATTACTATAAGCTTCGCAAAACTTAAAGGCATATGGAGGCGGGGCGTACTGCGGACTCCAGCGAATCCTACGCTTGTCCCTCCCACCAGCGCTGCCGAATGTGGTGCATGCATCTCACACAACCTTATGTACAGACCATCTGCCGGTACACGCACTACGCTTGGCAACAGCGCTCTGCTTGAGCATTGGCCAGCGTTCACATGCCTTTAACTTTTGCGAGCGGTATAATATGGGACTACTATTCATTCTTCACCAGGAGCGAGCGTGCAGCAGGAGCAGCGTAAGCAGCAGTTGCAGCCAACCATCAGGAGGAGTAGCATCAGCAAGAAGCCAACCGCAGCGCAGCAGAAGTAGCAGCAAATCAGCGACGAGTAACCGACGAGTGAACTTCACCACCCTCGGCCAACTACACAAGACGGCAATAACATCGATTATCATTCACCGTTGCGAAGATCTACAAGAACTTCTAGATCTTCACCGGCCCTGCCATCTCTCTATCCACACAGCCCACCAAACCTATTTTCCTACACCACCCCTCCTGTAGCCAGGTTTTACACTCTTTGGGTCAGTAGACCTTGCCGAAAGAACAGTATAGTTCTGTGGTTCGCAGGAACCACACTACAGGCAGCTTTTAAAGCTAAGAGTAATAAAACCGTGCTTCTTAGCAGCTACTCCATCTTACCAAAAACTTACCTGTCGCCATGCCCAAAATACAAGGGCCGACGACACTCCCTAAAAAACCCCCTCCCGACCCTAACGCTAATACCGCTACCACGTCCGGACAGATACATAGACACACAACTTACGCTACCCCATCCCACAACATAAGCAGCTCAAGTGACTCCAACTTAAACACAAGCACTGAGTCAAATGCCAGCGTCTCACGCACTATCACCAGTAAACAACCACCTGGTCCAAATGCAATAGTAGTGCCACATGGACATTTCACGCTCTACATCCTGACATGTGAACCAGAGAAACAAAATGCCTGGCTTATAAAATCATTGATGGAAAAACACCAACAGCCTGCCGAGTCCCTATTCCGAGTACAAAGACTATACAGTCCTAGAAACACGCTTGCCCTGATTTTCAAGCACCAGCAGGCAGCCACCACCTTCTCACAAGGAATCCCTACCCACCATTTTGGCAAACTAGCACGGTACACGACCAACATAGACACCACGCAAGATACAGAAAGAACACAAGAAAAGCCCAGGAAAATAATGACCGCTGTGATAAAGGGAATCCCGTGTGATATACCGGATGAAGTTATCCTTGCTAGTATTCAAGAAGACTACCCCGACATAAGCCGGGTATCCCGCATAATAAGCCGCGACAAGCCCACACCTTTAGTGCGAGTTTTTAGCACAGATGTCGCCACCATCACCACAATTATTCACCAAGGGGCAATAATTGAGAAACAAATATTTCGCGCAGAAGCATCGCGCCACACTGAACGACACATTCCGTGTCGGCAGTGCCAACAGTATGGTCATCAGAAAGAGAACTGCACTAAAACACCTACATGCTTCCATTGTGGTCAAAAATCACAGACACAAAAGTGCAAATATATAAAGCACGCAGCACCATACTGCGCCACCTGCGAAGTTAAGTGCCCCAAATATCCTAGGACTGCACCAACCAAAACAACAGAAATCGCAGAAACTCATATTTTTCCGCACAATCTCCCAACTCCCCCACAACCGAAACAAAGCACAAACTGGACTGAACTAAACTTCCTCACCATACCAGCAACTAAAAAGGAACTGACCGGCAAAGAAACAGTTGGAACAATGAAACAAGTGATAGAGCACTCAAAAGAACAAATACAAAATCTGCAGAGTCAAATTACCAAAATCCAAGAAAATATAACAACTTATATCAACGAAGTAACACAAACAATAATTGCACAAATAATATCCACCATTATCCCACCGTTATATGACTCCACCCCACCAAATCAACGAGCGAGGCTGTTACATAACATCAAAATAACAGCACAGAAAACTTTAAAAAAATCCATTGATACAGCAAAACTTGGAAATCAACTTGCCATATTTATTCAGGACATCAAGAAATAGAACAAGCAAACACCATGCAAGAAATAAACGACAACCAAAAATGGCAGCAATAAGAACACACAACCAAGTTAAAAATAACATCAAATTACTGCATATCAACATCAATGGAATTACTGGAAAAAGACAACAACTACAAGATCTCCTATCATACCACTGTGCAGACATAATTACGGTTAATGAGACGAAACTTAATAAAAGAAGAAATTTCACCTTCCAACCTCTCACAGTTTTCAGGAAAGATAGACAACATAGTTATGGTGGCGGAGTCATGGTACTTGTTAAAAATGAATTAAATCCAATCCAAATAGCCATACCCCAAGCCTTTCAACAACACGAGATCCTACTAATCCAGATTACAATAAATAGAATGAAATTACACATCGCTACAATATACGTTCCCCCAGATGGACATCTCCCCACCGCCTTACTCAACTACCTTCATGACAATTACAGAAACCTAATAATAGCAGCCGACCTCAACGCAAATCACAAAGAACTACTCGACGAACACACAAACAGGCTTGGAAAAGAACTGCTGAAGATTCTGAAACATTCTGAACTGAAACTAATCCTCACACCAGGCCCCACACGAATAGGACAAGGCTCACAGAAAAATAGTTCACCAGACAAAATATTAGTATCCAAACATACATATCCTCTAGTGCAAGACATTACAACAGATGCACCACCAGATACTGACCATATGCCGGTCATAGTCACTCTAAAAACCGGTCAGTGGAAAACACAAGTCTCCAAAACAATAACCGTAAAAGACTATGACAACGCAGATTGGAATCTCTACAAAGAGACAGCACTAGAACTGACAAGAAATTTAGTGCAAGCCACACCAACGACAACATACGAGATGGATCAACAAGCACAAGCACTTACAAACATCATCATACAAGCACACACAGCAGCAATTCCCATCAAGACCGTTCAAATAAATCCATACAGCAGACCACTCCCTAAGGAAGTCATACAGCTCATAAAAAAGAAGAGAAAGGCACATAGAAACTACCTGAAAACACACAACCCAGCGGACAAAAGAATCCTAAACAAAATGCAAGAAGAAGTCAAACAAGCCATACAAGATCACAACCGCCGACACTGGGACAGAAAGCTTCAAGACCTAACACATTCACATCAACACAACCCAGCAAAGTTCTGGAAATTAATTAAAAGTACCAGGAAAAAAACTACCCCCAACTACCCCATTAAAATAAATGGAAAAATTGTCACAGATACACATGAAAAACTTGAAATCTTCCGCACATACTACAACGAAGTATTCCAAACACCACACAGTCCAGACTTCAATCAAAGATATTTCAATAGAATTAACTTCCATATCCAGCTACAACACCAACTTTACACCCCACAACTTGATATACAAGAGCTAAATCCTGATGATGAAGCAGAGACACCCTTAACCAGTGAAGACATATTGGCAACAGTCAAAAACACAAAAAATACAGCCCCCGGACCGGACAGCATCACATATCAGATGATTAAAAATCTCCCAACAGAAACCTTGCATGTACTAGCAAATATATACAACAACATGCTCCGGTTCGGCTACCATCCTACAAATTGGAAAACAGCGCATATCCTACTGTTCCAGAAACCTGGGAAAGACAGCACCGATCATCGAAATTATAGGCCAATATCGCTAACATGAACCCTCTCCAAAATATTTGAGCGGATCATGGTTAAACGGCTAACAAAAATATGTAATGAAAAACATCTCATTCCAAGAACACAAGCCGGATATCGCAGCGAAATTACCATCCAAGACCAACTTGTTCGAGTGCTGTCGGAATTTAAAAACAGCTACAATATAGGTTTTGCAACAGTTGCAGCGTTTCTGGATGTCAAATCAGCCTTTGACAAATGCTGGATCAATGGTCTCTTATATAAACTTACAGACTACAAAATACATCCAAGAATAACAAGATGGATTGCCAGCTTTTTGTCAGACAGAACAGCAAACATAAAGATCGAAAACAACCTATCCAGATCCATTACGCTGCAGGCAGGAACACCTCAAGGGAGCGCCATATCAGGTCTCCTGTATATCATATACACAGCGGACACACCACAGCCAATTCACCCCAGCATCCAACTTGCTCAGTACGCTGATGACACCGCGTATTGGTGCACAAGCCCCCGTACACTCCAGGCCAAACATCAACTAGAACTACAGCTTAAAAAATACCTTGACTGGACCAAAAAATGGCGCATATCGATTAATACAGAGAAGACACAAGCCATACTCATCAGAAAGAAGAGAAAATTCCTGCATAACAACCTCACACTCAACTTCAATAAATCCATAATCCCATGTGCAAAATCAATAAAATATCTCGGCATAGAAATCAACACAAAAGTTACAGTAGGACCACATTACAAAACCCTCCTCAGTAAAACAAGAGCAATACATTCCACGCTCACGTTCCTCGCCAGGCTCAACAAAACAGGACTTAGTACACATATACTGACGCGATTATACAAAGCGCTAATCCGTCCCTGTCTAACATATGGAGCAGTGGCCCTGATGCCACTTATATCAAAAACAACCATGGCAAGGATTCAAGCGTTCGAGCGTAGATGCCTACGAACTGCCAACAAACTCTTCCCCAACTATAAAAACACATTAATCCATGAGTATGCAAGGACAATGCCAATCGACAAGCATATTGCAAATCTGATGCTGAAATATATACACAATGCTCATACCAGACTACAGACGAATATTAATAAGAACAGCACAAACCATGAGAAAACTCTCTCCTGAACAACAAGAAGAAAATCCACCACTACTAACCCTAATCGAAATTTATGACAAACACCAAGAGCAACAGAAAGAACAAGTAGAGCAATATCTCCAAGCATTAGTAAACATCTAATAGTCATCACCCCCCGAATCAAGAGAACAAAACCACAAATAATTTAAAAATGCAAGGCTGAGCTAACAAATAATAAAAAACATGCACCAAACAAAAGGTCTGAGGGCAGAAGCAGAGACGGCGACATGTTGTGGGACCCGGGGTTTAACAAACACACTTAACATTGTAAATGTGTAAATATGCAAAATACAAACACCAAAAAAAAAAAAAAATAAAAAAATAAAAAAAAAATAAATAAAATAGAAAAAAAAAATACAAAACATAAAAATAAAACAAAAAAAACAAAAAAAAACAACAAAAAAAACAACAAAAAAATATATATAAATAAACAAAAATATCAAGATGCATATTTACACATCATAATAACAACAATAATCTGCCATGCGTACACGCTGAAGGATCTCTCACGTAACAAGACAAAAATAAAAATACTAGGCTGAAGAGGGTAAAACCCTAAACTGCCTTTGTTTTGGTTCTACCAAACCCAAAATCCAATTTTAATTAATTAATTATTCTTCACCTCGAAACTCAGATCCCGTCCATTCCAGAGGCAATAGCAAAAAGAGCAACGGCAGCATGGGCGCGCATTAGGAACCACGAAAACTACGTGATCGCCAACATTGGCAAAGGCGAGCCGAAGCACCGCAAACATACTAGAATAAAAATGTTCCAGACGCGGCACGGCTCGCCGACTAATGCGTGTCCATGCAATCTCGCTCTTAGGCCACACACACGTTACGGCAGAGGCCCTCGCCTCGGAATACACCCAGTAGCTACACCCTGCCCGCGCAGAAAAACAGCGGGAAAATGTGAATATTGTAAATAATGCAGTGCGCGAGCAGGGACGCATTTTTCTGGTGTGCCCAGTGAACGTGTGTGTGTAAGCGTGTGAATGTGAGTGTGTGGGTGAATGCGTGCGTCTATGTGTGTATATAGATGTATATATGTATATAAGGGAAAAAAAAAACAAATAATAGGAATAGACACCAAACGACTAACGAAAACTATTCTCGGTGGCCTAAAGATGGCCACCGTATGGGTTTTTGGTGATACCCAAAACTATAAGCTTGTAAAAAGAAAAATTGTAAATAAATGTAAATTTATAGCCTGTAAGCTGGGGCCCTTGTACCGGCACCAGGCCAAAATTATGAATAAAGGAAACTTGAAACTTGTTACCGTGCTGTACCACGGTACAGTGGTCACGTGGCTTTGTTTTGACACGGATAAACCTAAGAGTGAATTGAGTTTATATAAAAATGTAGATCTTGCTAAAATACACAATTTATATCCAAATAAATTTTCTTGTAGGGTGAACCATTTCGGAGATATTCCACAGTGTGCGAGTTTCGGAAAACTTAAAACTTTCTTGAAATGGAACATCGTTGTTCTTTTTTTTTTTTTTTTTTTTTTTTACTTTCTCTACTGGTAAGTAGAAGTATTGTATTCCACCCAAAAATTCGATGTCGAGATTTCACCGGAAATATATGTTTTGAGATCCCCTAAATCCAAAAAAAGGCATTTTTAGAAAAAGGTCCTGTGTGTGTCTGTGTGTCAGTCTGTGGACAGCATAACTCAAAAACGAGAAGTCGATTAAAAACCAAAGTTGGTATTTAAGTTTAATGTCTTTCAAGGATGCGACACGAAGATTTTAAAGAAAATAGCCCCACCCTAAACTACCCTTAACATGGAAAATTTTTCGAACATTTTGATTTTCTTGAAAATGGCTCTAACGATTTTGATTAAAATGTCATATGTTTGTGATATTTTTATGACAAATGAAATGTATATCTTGAATTTTCTAGCTATAGCCCCTGTAGTCGTATTTATTCTGGACGACGTTTGCATAACTGGTAAACCTTAGAGATAGACCAAATCGTACTATAAAAATGTAGATCTTGCTAAAATACACAATTTATGTCAGAATAAGATAGGGTGAACCATTTTGGAGATATTCCTTGTTATGTGTGTGAGTTTCGGAAAACTTAAAACTTTCGTGAAATGGATCATCGTTGTTCATTTTTTTATATGTTAAGTGTGCAAAGACAACAGAACCTCAAAGCTTTAAAACATTTGACTATCGCACAAAGCCTACTGTATTCTAACATTCCCCTTGCACCTACAAGGAAATAAGCAATAAGATAATTTGTACAAATGTTTACCTCAAGTAACACGAAGAAGATATAGCAATAAGAGTTTGTAAGAATGGTTAGTACAAGAGTAGACAAAGTCATGTGAGTGCAACACATCAGATTTTTTATAAATTGACTTAGTGTATATAAATGCAATTTATGCAGTGCTTTCTGCAAGAATTTTTACATCTACTGATATTTTGATAAAAATTTTGAATCACAAACATATGTTTAAAAAATAATTTCATGACCTAAAATGTTAAAAATAATTGGCGAGATATAAAACTTTTTCTGCGAACATAACTTTTATCTAATCATTACTAAAAATGTCTGTATAAATAGTAAGTATGTTTCTTTATACCACCAAATTGCATTTCTACAGCTTTAATAGTTGCTAAGACAAAGGTACACAAGTTTGCCCAGTTTAACATGTGTGGTATAGAGACTAATTCTTCCCTTTCTGATGAACCTGTATTTACACTAATAGTCACAAAATCAACTGTTATAGGTCAAACTGAAACATACTGCATACTTTTGTTCATTTACTCACAAATATAGCCATCAGCAGCATCGCGAAGTAAGAGAAGAAATACAAATGAACAGTGACACTACGCACCAGGACAATGCCAGCAAGAACTGAAACAAACATTAAATGTACGAATCTGTTCAATACAAACATAATTGTTATCAACTATTAGAATCTTTAAACATTTTCTTTATATGCTAAATAGTATTATTTGACGCACAACTTACTTGATTTTATAATTGCTTGAGTTTCATTTGAAAAATTGTCGTATGGAAAAGTTTGCGTCCAGATATAGTAGAGACTTTGTTGTATATCTACACATGATTCTTCTACAGCTGTGAGTCCCTGTATACAAAACAAAAGAACTCTGATTTACAATCTCATCAACATAACTAATAAAATTCTTGAACAATGGCGATACAATGTAACTTGAACTTAGCTTGGAGTAATATCATGATAGGCACACCTACTATAGATAAGGTGTCCCTAAAGTCCGGTAACACTATTTATTACACAAAAACAACACAAGCTACAGCTTTCGTTTGGATGTCATATTAAAGAGGATCTCAAAGGGCTTTGTTTGCAATGTCTGAGCTTAAAATGTCTCGATATGGGTACCACGTGTAACTCGGCATATGTCTATACGGTAATCAAATTTTTGCCATACTCTTTGGAGCATATCTTCTGATACAGTGGCAGCAACTTCTGCAATCCTGCGCTTGAGTTCTTCAACATTTTGTGGTAAAGGTGGCACATGCACACTATCTTCAATGTATTCCCATAGAAAGAAGTCACAGGGAGTTAGATCCGGGGATCTGGGAGGCCACTTGTCAAACATATTTTTCCCTGCTCGTCCTATCCAGCGTTGAGGTAACTCATTGTTAAGGAAATTATTATTATTATTATTATTATTATTATTATTATTATTATTATTATTATTATTATTATTATTATTATTATTATTATTATTATTATTATTATTATTATTATTATTATTATTATTATTATTATTATTATTATTATTATTATTATTATTATTATTATTATTATTATTATTATTATTATTATTATTGTTATTGTTATTGTTATTGTTATTGTTATTGTTATTATTATTATTATTATTATTATTATTATTATTATTATTATTATTATTATTATTATTATTATTATTATTATTATTATTATTATTATTATTATTATTATTATTATTATTAAATTATTATCTATTGTTACATGTTGCGGGTTAGGGTCCTCAACCTCTCGACTGCGCTTTTCAGCGTAGGGCCCGACTCCCTCGATTACGCTTTGCGACGTAGGGCCGTCAGTTCCTGGACTAAGCTTTGCGGCTTAGGGTAATAAATCAGTGGTAAATCGCGCAAGAGAAGCAGTTTTTGTTAACCTATGTTAGCAGGTCTGCAGTTGTGAATCGCATTAACAGGAAGAGGAAGCAAGTTGTTGTTTGTAGTGTTTAACGCCCGCTTTTACTACTACGGCACCACAGGCGGTGACACTGATGATACATGGAATGAAGATGGAGCACCGGTGGAATGAGATGGCGGGGGAAACCGGAGTACCCGGAGAAAACCAGCCCTGACGCCGCTTCGTCCACCACGAATACCACATGCGGGTCCCTGGGATCGAACCCGGGCCGCCTAGGTGGTAGGCGAGCGCGCTAACCGCTCGGCCACGGCGCCGCCAGGAAGCAAGTGCCACCTGCAGGGGGCCAGAGCCAAACCATAGTTTGTCGGTTCAGTGTTTAATAGAACAAGGGTGCCGTTTCATACAAGTAAAATAGTTTGATGTTAAACAACTAGAACAAACTTTTGACGCTCTAATAACCTATGCAGTATAATGAATAGATATTAGGTTAACTACCGGTTTCATTCAATACTTTGGGTGGGTGAGTGAGTGAGTGAGCGAGTTAGTGAGTGAGTCTGTGAGTCAGTGAGTGAGTGAGAAAATGGGGTTTAAGGGCCCATCAACAGCGTCATTTGGGCCCGTCAATACTTAAAGGTACATGCACAAGTTACAAGTTCCTTTACTAAAAACAAATCATAAAACCGGTGTCCCACGGTCCAACTTTTTTGACCAAACTTTTTGTATCCAATGGAATTGTACACGAAAGAAACAGTGTCTGTTATACTATGATCTATTTTGGTCCAATACAAATGACGGATCACGTAGCAAGCGTAAGAAATAAACATGGCGGACGCAAATATTAATTTACCGATTATAGGTTTGGGATATATTTCTACGAGTAGGAAGAAAAGAAAAGATGTATTAGAAGTAAAACACGTTGGTGGGCACGGTCATGAGAACAGGATACGGACCGAGGTATATTGGGTCCACTACAAAACGAATTGAGGTTAGAGGACCCGGAAAACTATAGCAATTTTCTGCGAATTGAGGAAGATTTATTTCTCAACCTTTTACATCGTGTCGAAGGCAAAATTACACACCAGGACACAAATATGAGACAAGCACGAAAGAGATAACGAACAATTGTAATAGTTTTAATCTTAGTCTGGATGGACAAACAATTTGAATTCATTTCATAACATAAAATTTAAACATACTGTTAACTGGATTTCTTATTATTTATGAAATATAGCTATGTAATAACCACCTCAGTAATATATGTTAGTGGTCACGAAAAATCGTTAATGAATGTTCCAGAAAAAAATTAGACGTTTTATTAAAATACCCATCACATTCAAAGTGCCAGGAACGAAACATACAAACAGCCATATTGGCAGTCCGCCATATTGTTACGTTACAGATGCTGATTGGCTATTGTTGGATGAAAGAATTAGATGCAACTCAATCGCAATGTATACAAACACGTTGGATACAAAATATAGGATAAAAATTGTATGCGGCGAAATTGTATCCAACTCTGGATGTCTCCCGATGCACTTTTGTTGTGCACAATGCTTAGACCAAAAAGTTGGAGCATGGGACATCGGCATTACTGTTACCTTCGTTCCCTCAGGCTCTATTTTCTAACTTACCTAAACCTGTTTTATGTTAACTCTGTTGTATCGTTCAAGTTTTAACTTCATAAAACCGAACTGAATATATCAGCGAAGTGCTGAGCATTTAAATAATAACCAAGTTAAACCGAGCGGGATGGCTCAAGCGGTAACCTCTGTGGCCCGCATTCGAGGAGGTCGTGGGTTTGATTCCCGTGCCGATCTTCCTGACCCATGGGTTTTCCCAGAGGTTTCCCGGGTCGCCAGGAGAATGCTGGGAACATTTCCATATCTTCCGAATTTCTTGTCCCTCCATTTCATTACATTAACCATTTCATTTCACCCTTCATCATGTGAGGTTTCTTTCAGGGTTGGAAGTGTCGGCGAGCGTCACGGCAACAGCACTGCAGAGGAACAAATGCGCTATGGAAATCTCATCCCTCTGATTGGAAGGGGAGGTACTGGTTTCCGGGCTGGTACAAGCCCGAGGGGGGGGGGGCAGGAGAGCTAAGCCATTCTCCACCGGGGTGCTTCTAACTGGGAAAATACCCTGCCGCCTGCTCTGTCGTGGCAACGTTCCGGTCGCCCTTAGCATCTATTCGCCCGATCCATCCTTGACGAGGCATAGTCACAAAAGATCGTGTTTCGGTCGTGGTGCTAAGTCCCCCTCCGCAGTTGTCATTGAGTCATAACTAAGTTAACGGGACAAAAAACTGAATAACCTGCTTTATTAAATGCATTTATACCAACCTTTAACGAACTAATAATACCGTTATTATAAGCAAGAAACAAAATTAGAACAGTTTGAACATAGATTTTAAGGTTACAAACCATTCCGACGAATCCCATCCAAATGATCTCGTGTGTTGGAGAAAGTGGCCATCTTTTAATAATTCGAGACATTTTTATGCATTCCGAAAGACAATGCTATTACACCTTTCAAACAATTAAAATCCAAAATATTAACGAAAACACATAACAGATAAATTGTACAATTAATTTGATAGACAGAAACGAACACTGAACTATTGTAAACAAAAAATGGAAAAACAAATGCCACTCTTATAGATGCTAGAAACAGGCCATTACCTCCATGATCGAATCTCCGGCTGAATTTGCTGTACAGAATAAGGCTGGTCCTCCCGTAGCTCAGTCGGTAAAGAACCTGCTTTCTGTGCAAGACGTCTCGAGTTCGATTCCGACTGGGGATAGAAATTGTTCTCTAACCAATATTAATCCTTATTCTCCCCAAGTCTGGAAGTATGAATGAGAGTGTGAATGTGTGTGACCCACCGTTTAACAAATACCATCTTGGTGGTTGGCAATATGTTCGACAGGAGAGGCCGCCGATAGGTCCTTTGGAGTTAAAGGTGGTATATAAATGAACAATTAGGGGAAAAAAAGGCTCACAGAATAATGAAATTAAGCAGTCCCAAAAACTGTATACCTATATAAAAATCTGATGTGTTGCACCCACATGACTTTCTCTACTCTTGTACTAACCATTTTTACAAACTCTTATTCCTATATCTTCTTCGTGTTAGTTGAGATAAACATTTGTACAAATTATCTTATTGCTTATTTCCTTGCAGGTGCAAGGGGAATATGGGAATATAGTAGCCTTTGTGCGATAGTCAAATGTTTTAAAGCTTTGAGATTCCGTTCTCTGCATGGCTAGTCGGCATGCCTGGGGCAGTTGGTTGGTCTATTGATCCCAAGGTCGCGGGTTCAAATACGGCCCAGACCAACGGTGTTTAAGTGTGCTTAAAAACCACAGCTCCATGTCAGTAGATTTACCGGCATGTAAAGGAACTCCTCCGGGACGAATTTTCGGCACACCGGCGACGCTGGTGTGATCCTGGTAATTGATACCGTCGTTAAAGAATAAAATGTTTATTATCTATTTTGCGCGGCTAAGATACAAAAATGAATAATGATCTTCCATTTGGTGAAAGTTTAAGTACCTATTCCAAAACACACACACACGGGCGGCGGCGTAGCCGAGCGGTTAGCGCGCTCGCCTACCACCTAGGCGACCCGGGTTCGATCCCAGGGACCCGCATGTGGTATTCGTGGTGGACGAAGCGGCGTCAGGGCGGGTTTTCTCCGGGTGCTCCGGTTTCCCCCGCCATCTCATTCCACCGGTGCTCCATCTTCATTCCATGTATCATCAGTGTCATAGCCTGCGGTGCCGTAGTATTAAAAGCGGGCGTTAAACACTACAACAACAACAACAACAACAACAAAACTCACACAAATAACAAGGAATATCTCCGAAATGGTTCACTCTACAAAAAAAATATGTATTTGGACATAAAGTGTGTTTTATCAACATCTGCAATTTTTGTAGAGTAAGATTTAGTCTATCTCTTACGGTTTACTAGTTATGCATCAAGAGTAAATAAGACTACATGGATTATAGCCAAAAGTCAGGATATACATTTCATTTGAAATATCTTAAACATGGTATTTTAATCAAAATCGTTAGGCCATGTTCGAAAAATGTTCCATGTGTTTAGGGTGGAGGAATTTTCTTCAAAATCTTCCTGTCGCATCCTTAAAAGATATTAAACTTAAATACCAACTTTGGTTTTTAACCGAGTTTTCGCTTTTGAGTTATGCTGTTCACAGACAGACACGCGCGCGCACGCGCACACACACACACCCAAACACCCCCCCCCCCTCCCACACACACACACACACACACACACACACACACACACACACACACACACACACCTTTCTCTAAAAAAGCTTCATTTTCATTTTCAGAGGGTCCCAAAACATGTATTTCCAATGAAACCTGGAATGAAATACCTTTTCTCCCTGAATATAATGCGGTGATCATAAACTAAGGTTACAAAGTCAGCAATGAAACAGTTACATTTCATTTCATACAACCAACACAGCTAAATAGTAGGATATACATTAGGTGTTTGGGCCCTTATCGCTTCATGGGATGAGTTTGAATATTCCCTCCTGGTAAAAATCCTGTCCTTGCATGTTCAATCACGTTGTCGTGAAGCTTTTCAGCTGAAGTGAATATTTGGCACCCTCGGTGTTCCATGTTCCTTCAAGTGAAGGAAAAAGTGAAGTTGCTTAGAGCGTGTTCCAGGCTGTAGGTAGGAGGTTGAGATGTCCCAGCATAACCGCATCTACAGCATCGTGATGCTTTCGCTACCAGCCACAAACTTTTGACACAATTTTGCAATGTGCTGATGAGACACTGCAATCTCTTCATAAATCTGTACCAGCTGCTGGTGAATTTCAGCCACAGTTACATGCTAAATGGAATAACTGAGCGGATTGAGGCCACGTTTCCAGCTGCGTCGCTATTTGTGTTTACCTACAGCTAGCGCTGAAAGTGGTAGGTGGCTGAAACTATGCGCAGTTGCCAACAGTGTGTATTAGAATTACTGCACACTACTTCTTTCTTTACAACGGATGAAACTCCAGGAATATCGACCTTGTAACCTTAGTTTCTAATCACCCCTCGTAGCATGTAAGTGCTAGAGAAAGTAAAAAGCTTTTGTAACAGTCTGTGAACTGGTCGAGAAGAACATATAACCGGCCGGTAGGGACCAGGACGCTGACCACGTCCCATCTCCAGTACTGCACCCCACTCATCGCCTGTGGTGGACAGAGGTTGAGGATGCAGCAGTAGGCCATGGCCCGGATGGCTGTTGTGTCTCTAAAAGAGACGAATTCCAGTAATACTACAAAAACAGTATGGAAAATTATAAACAAGCAAGCTAAACCCCAAACAGACGAACATTCAAACATAAGCCTGAACCAAGATGGACAGATGTTACATGACCCTTCTGAAATTTGCAAATTATTTAACACCTTCTTTTTAAATACTAATGATAATATTATAATTGGCAATATAGACAGGAAAGTAACTAAAGATAAAACTGTTATGAACAGCATGTTTCTACACGAGACAAATGCTGAAGAAATAGACAAAATAATAAGCAGTTTTAAAAATCAACAATCCTCTGGGTGGGACGGCATGTCACCCATAGTACTAAAACACTGTAAGCAAGAATTGCTGAATATATTGGCATATTTAATAAATTACTCTATGAACGAGGGATTATTTCCAGAAATATTAAAAATTAGTGTGGTTCGACCAATTCATAAAAAAGGTTCAAACACAAATGTTAGTAATTACAGACCAATCACACTGACGTCAGTATTCAGCAAAGTGTATGAGAAAGTACTTATAGCAAGGATAAATAGTTTTCTAAAGTCTAACAGTATCCTTAATAATTTTCAACATGGATTTAGAAATAAATTATCAACCATCACGGCTATAGCAGAATATGTACATGAACTGTTGGAATTGAAAGATTCGAAGAAAAATACAGCAGGAATTTATCTAGACCTCTCCAAAGTGTTTGACTCAGTATCTCATGATCACCTAATTTCAAAATTAGAACACTATGGTTTTAGAGGACAAATTAACAAATTGCTAGCAACATATCTTAAAAACCGTGTCCAATGTACAGAAATAAACTGGAAAAAGCATGATATTATACACACTGTTAAATCGGACTATAACACAGTGAAGTCTGGGGTACCGCAGGGATCAGTACTGGGACCTACACTATTCTTGATCTATATAAATAATTTACCTGAACCGGAGAACAGCAAGGTGATCTCTTATGCAGATGATACATCTATATTATGTTGGAATGATGGTTGAGAAGGCTTAGAAGAAAAAATGACAAGTGCAGTCTGTGAAATATCACAGTACTTACTAAATAATGGGCTAACATTAAATATAGGGAAGACAAAAGTCATGACATTTCAGAAAGATAATGTGAATATAAACATTAACAATATTGCATTAGAACAAGTAAAATGCTTTAAATTATTGGGAGTACACATAGAAGATGATTTAACCTACAATACACACATAGAAATACTCTGTAATAAAATGAACTCAGGACTGTACCTATTGAGACAGTTAGCAAAATATGGTGACATTAATATTCTAAAATCAGCTTATTATGGCATTGTTTACCCACATTTAACATATGGAATTGAAATTTGGGGGGGAACGAGTAAAACCAACATGGACAGATTATTAAAGATACAAAAAAATGCATACAAACTATATACCATCTTCATTTTCGACAATCCTGTCGAGAAACATTCAAAACTCAAAATATCCTAACTGTGATCTCACTTTATGTGTTCAGAACTATTATGCTTGTTAAAGAAAAAAAGAAGTTTAACTTTTTCAATAAAGACTGCCATAAATATGACACAAGAAGTGCAAATGATTACCATAGGGTGAGCACGAATAAAAGTCAAACCAATAAGGACCCATATAAAATAGGAGCTATATTATATAATAAATTACCATTAGCAGTTAAAAATAGGACAGACTCAAAATTTAAAGCTACTCTAAAATCATTTCTAATAGATAAATGTTTGTATAATATTGCTGAACTATAATGAATGTTATATTTAGATGTAAATATTTAATGATATATCTTGTAATAACCAATGGCATTGTAAACTACATAAATGTTACAAGGTTGTACTATTGTATTTTGTATAATAATTATGTATTAATTATAGTGTGCTATATATGATATATCCCATGTCATGAAAAATGATCAGTGGATGAGTATAAAAAAAAAAAAAAAAAAAAAAAAAAAAAAAGATAGTTATTTAAGTGGAAAGTATATTGGGTATAGATAGTCATGTTAATGTCACACAGATTTTGGTTTTTGCATTAAGTATTTTGAGACATAATCTGATATATCCCATTAGACTTTTTATGGGATAAGAGGGAAAACAGCTATTGAAGCATGAGGTTCCACTTTCAGTTTTCAGTAAGGACAAAAAATTTAGTATAGTGTGACAATCTGAATGACAAATTAGGTATCCTGTTAACGCTTATATTGCTTTTTTAAGTAACCTCTAGCTTTTGTACTGACAGATCATTGTTAATTACATTTGATGCCCGTGTGAAAGCTACCTAAATGTCTATGCCTAGAACAATCTGACAAAACAGCCATTCACTGCTAATTATATTGTAGCTAAAGCCACAATTTTTAGTACCAGATCGTGTGTAGGAGTGTCTGTGTTCGCTCAGACCGAGAGGCCAGCCATCAGCACATGGAGTGAAACAGCCTCTGCACATGGTAAGGTGACTAAGAATTGTGGCTTTAATTATAGCTAAACAGCAGGACATGGCAGGAAAAGCCTACTGAAAGTTTAAAACGAAGTTCAATTTATATCTGTAAATATACATTATGTAAGTCTTATTACAGGCAAGTTTTGATTGCGTCTCCATTACCCTGTTTTTTTTCTTCTCCTCTTTTTTTTTTGTTTTGTTTTTTTTGTGCCTGTAAATGTGTTCTATATGCTATTCTGTATATATATTGACATGCCTCAGGGGTCTCCGTCTAGGGGATATGTGAATAGCAACCACTGGTGTTTTGCTCCTCACTGTAACTTTTCTATCTGACCTTACCTTGGTCATCTCTTGTTCTCTTCCGACCCTGATGCTACTAGGGTTCCTGAGGGCCAGGGAGTCTTTATTTTTCCAACCTCTCCATTTCTCTAAAATATTAACACATAACATGCTGACCTGTCATGGCATGTAATACATCCTCTGATTACCAATCAGAGGATATGGTCGGTGAATTTATTTTGACCACCAAAACATAAAAATATGGTGCTCTCTAAAACGCGGTTACTATTACTGCTATTGCTCTCTTCAATATCAAATTATGAAATATGACTCGAGGGGTAAAATGTTCCGGAGTTAAAATAATTCCCCATTCGAATCTCCAGGCGGGGACTACTTCTCGAGAACATTATATTAATAGAAGATGTAACATCAGACTTCTACAATGGAATACAGGTGGTCTCACCCAAGCAAAAAGACTAGAACTGAATAAAATTGTATTTGACTATGGACTAGATATATTTCTCATACAAGAAGCAAATCTAACAAATGATCAACTTAAATACTTCAATTTTACTGGTTTTCTGCTACACCTACTACCCAAAAATAGACAGTTAAGTAGTGGAATATTAGTTGGAGTCAAAAAAGATATTAAATCCTCCTTTGAAATTGTTAAAGAAATGGATAACACAGATAAAGGTGAATTAATAAAGCTAAATTTTTGGGATAACAAAACACATCTACGTTTATACAGTATTTACAATCCTCCCAGAAATGAACCAGATCTCTCACTTATTGACCAATTAAATAAAACAATCGTAATTGGGGATTTCAATGCCCATTCCAAAACATGGGGTTATGAAAAAGTGGATTCTACAGGGAAGATAGTGGAAGAATTTTTGAATACCACAACTTTTGAACTGATTTATAGTAAAGAAGATCCCACAACCTTCATACATTACTCTGGAGCAAGAAGTAACCCAGACCTGTTGTTAACTACAACAGATATTGTTTCAAAAATTAAAAAACAAGTTATAGAAGATCCAAGAACTGGTCACAGAGCAGCAATTCCTGATATAAAACTAGAGAATACAAATAACAGTCAAGGTCTCACGAATCTGTATTGGAACTTCAAAAAAGCAGATTGGAACAAATATAAAACTGAATTAGAACATAAATTTAAAGAACAAACAAACTCACAGCTGCATGACCAACCAGATCATATGATCAAAAATTTCTGTAAAGTCATCCTAGAAACTGCAAAAAAAGACATTCCTCGTGGAAGAATTAAAAATTTCAAACCTTTTTGGAACCCCCAGTTAGAAGAACTGAAAAAGCAAAGGGATATAGCTATAAATACAGCTGAACAAACAAAAAACATATTGGAAACACAAATATGGTGGAAGAAATGTGCCTCACTAAAAAAAGAAATTAATACTGCTAAAAAGAATCACTTTAATAATTTCTTAGTAAAAATGGATTATAGGACAGATGGTAACAAAGCCCATAAGTTCATAAAAAATGTCAAGGACAGGAAAGAAAACAACAGCACACCTATCATACACAACAATAAAATATTAGTAAATGATGCTGTCATAGCCGAAACATTCAATAAATATTATGCTAATTCACATAAAGTAACAAGAAATAATCAAAAGGGACGTAAAGAATTTAAGGAAGATTTGAAACAAGAAAGAAAATGTGATCCTAACACTCAATGCAATATCTTTTTTAAAAATTTTAATATGCAAGAATTGAACATTGCAATAAGTAATCTAAAAACACAAAAAGCCTCTGGACCAGATCACATACATCCAGAGTTCATAAAAAACCTTGGTAAAACAGCAAAACAACAACTACTAAAACTCTACAATCTGTCCTGGAAAACCACTGTACCTGCTGAATGGCAAAAAGCAATAATTGTCCCACTCTTGAGGAAAGATAAAACAGCATCAGAAATAAAAAATTATAGACCAATAGCTCTTACTAGCAAAATAGCAAACGTGATGGAAAGAATGGTGTCAACAGGTTAAATTGGTTTTTAGAATCACAAAATTTAATATCCCCATGTCAAGCTGGATTCAGAGAGTTCCACTCTACAAATGAACAAGTCTTACTTCTCAGTCAAGAAATCAAAGACTCCTTCAATAGGAAAGATGATAATGTATCAGTTTTTATTGATTTTCAAAGTGCATATGATTCTATATGCAGAACAAAACTACTAAAGAAAGTAAAAAAAATAGGGATACAAGGTCCAATGTTTTCATGGCTTTGGCATTTCCTAACACAATGCTTTATTGCTACCAGATATGAAAGAAATATATCTAAATATAAACAAGTACACCGTGGCTTACCACAAGGAGCAGTGCTCAGCACTACACTTTTTAATATATTTATTAACAATCTGCCACAACAAATACAAGAATCAGGTGTGAAGTGTGCACTATTTGCTGATGACTTAGTAATGTGGACTTCAAAACCAAAAAGCAATAGTACAGAACTAGAAAAAACCATGCAACAATCCTTAATCAACCTATAAAAGTGGACCAAAGAAAATTTAATGACTGTTAATACAACAAAATCAAACTACCAAATCTTTTCACTAAGAAAAAAACCACTAAAAATAAAACTAAATTTTGGGGGTCAACAATTACTAGAAACAAAGGAAGCAAAGTATTTAGGAGTTACATTCGATACCAAACATACATGGACCAAACAAATAGAAAATGTAATACAAAGAGCAGGGAGGCACCTTTCACTGTTAAAACGTCTAACAGGAATGAAGTGGGGATGTTCCAGAGCAACTCTTAACACAACATACAATGTATATATAATTTACTTATTATTTACTTACTGCAGTGAAGTTCTTATAACAGCAAATACAAAAAAAAATTCAAATCTTTCAAAACCAAAGTCTTAGACTAATTACAGGTGCTATCAAAACCACACAATACCAGCTATGGAAATACTAACCAACTAATACCCCACTGAATACGAAATAGAAAATGCAGCTCTTACTCAACACAAAAAGTTGATCAGACTCCCATGCAATACATGGAAGAATAGGAATTTTACACATTCACTAAACACTCAGGAGAGCTTTCTATCCAAAATTCAAGACATCAAGAAGATTATATACCTTCCCAATTCAGAGGAAAACTTCATTTCTAAAGTCAATCCGACACAAACATTAGACATAACATATTATTTACACCTGACAGAAGAAGTTGAGAAAAGTGATACTCCAACTAGTGTTCTAAAATTATTGGCATTAGAGACAATCCATACTAGATTTCCAGAACACGAATGGCTCCATATTTATACTGATGGACCATTGATATCAAACCAAGATGGAGCAGGTGCTGGAGTCACATGTCACCTCTTTTCCTATTACAAATCTTTAAGTTATGGAACTACAAACTTTGATGGAGAAATTGAAGCAATTTGAATGGCCCTACAAAATCTTTTGTACAGAATTTCACATTTTCATCAAGCAGTTATTCTCTCAGATTCCAGGGCAGCAATTATAGCAATTACTTCCAAGTTGTCACCAAAAAACCAAACAATTATAGAATGTTGGAAAATGCTTAGCCATCTAACAGCACTTCAAAAACACCTAGTCTTCCAATGGCTACCAGCTCACTGTGGACTGAGTGGTAATGAGAAAGCTGATTTTCTTGCAAAAAAGGGTACCATTAGTGTACAGAAATCTATAGTTAATCTACCATTTTATGCAGCTAAAAGATTAGTCAACTCTGAAGACAAAAAAATTATTGAACAATATTACTATGAAAAATCAAAGAATAAACGATGGGAACTACCAAACATTCAAACAGTAATACCTGAGTATCCTCAAAAAACAGCAGTTGCAACCTACAGTTTGATTACAGGACATGATTGTCTGGCAAAACATTTAAACAGAATTGGGATATATTCTTCCCCACTCTGTCCTCTATGTGATCTGCAAGAGGAAATGGATCAAGACCACCTTCAAATATGCCTGGTCACTTTTAGTGCCCCATCCATCAGTGAGAAATATTGGAGAGCAAGAGGATTAATGACTTCATTGTCAGAAATCCAGCATTAGCGAACAACAACAACATATTTATTGACATGATTGTACTATTCAATTGACATGTGCAATGTTCACTGCCCTCATGGCTACTTGTAAACTCACTGAACGCAATCCAATCCAATCTAATCTAATTTCATCTAACAAAGATACATGCAGATGTAGAGGCACTTTTATGAATTCAATGACCCTTAAAATAGGTATTTTCTTTTTTACTTTCTCACAATATCTCAAAACAACTTTAGCAAGTACTATAGAAAAGAAAAAAATTGTTCTTACCAAAATGCAAAACTTACAACAAAGCAAAAATAACTATGCACTCAAAGTCAGAAATATTAGTGCTGTCTTTTTTCTACCTATGTCATATAAATGAGAGCTGTATGTCCAAACAGTTCATAATTATGAGTCAGCAAAGACTGTGAGATTTTCAAGAAAAACATTGAATTAAATACATTTAACAATATGGCAAAATAAAGAAATACCAAGAAATAGAGAGCGTTAAGAATCAGGGTGGGTATTTCTCCTAGAGAAAGCTGTAGAGAGTATTTTAAGCAACTAAACATACTCACCTTTCCAAGCCTCTATAGAAAAGAAATGTTAATTCATGTTAAAAGTAATTTGGGTAACATAATGAACACAGATATACATGCCCATAACACCAGGAACAAGTATAAACTTCATATAAGGGCCCATAGAACTAAACCTTTTCAGAAATCATTTAACTTCAGTGGCATAAAAATTGTTAACCAACTACCTGAACTTTTAAAGAGTATTGAATCAGAAACTGTGTTTAAAAAGGAAATTCAAAAATTTCTAATCACAACCAGTTCTACTCAGTGGAAGAATATATGATTGTATAAATATTGTAAAATTAGGATGAATTGTACTATTGTACATTGTATAATAATTATGTATTAATTATAGTGTGTTATATATGATATATCCCATGTCATCTAAAGTGATCAGTGGATGAATGAATGAATAAATTGAATGAATGAATAAATAATAAATAAATTAATCAATAAAAAATAAATAAATAAACAATTTTAAACTAAAAATCTAAAATAAGAACAAATTAGAAACTAAAAGCTCCACATATCTTAGTAATATTGCAAGATTTTCCACAGCTTACATGTTTCAAGTTGTAATCCAACTTATTTTCAAAGCAATATTACTAAGATAAGTAGAGCTTTCAGTTTCTAATTTGTTCTTATTTTAGATTCTGTTATCTCCTAATGAGATAAACGTTGCTCAGTGAATAAATAAATGAGTAATGTGTCAGTTAAAAATGGTACATTTAATAGCACAAGCTACATTCAAACACAAATAATATTATTGTAAATATTTTACAAATTTCAAACTTCTTAATAAAACATTAATCAAACAAACCAAAGACAGTAGATTTTTGAACAGAAATGACAGTCTGTAATGTCCTTTTACATACAAATGTTAAAACAGGATGCCTTTAAGCATTTAAAAGTGTATTCAGAAGCACAGAGCATTGACCTAAGGATTACTGAAGGTAGCGAAGTAGCATATTATACCTTTTAGGGGAGTTGGTTGATTTTCAAAAAAATATTTTGCATATGCAGGCCCTGAAGGCATTTCATTTGTCGACGTAGGTAAAGCCTCTTCTGAGTCCTTTGGCTTGCCTTTTATTACTTCCTCAAGAAGACCAGCTGGCTGGAAAATAAATTTTCCCGTTATTTTATTTAATTCTAAGCATTCCCTCTGTTTGTGTATTTATTTTATTTAAATTATTACATTTTAACCCTAGATTACTAATAACCAGTGTTTGCAAGATTCTGCTCAATCCCGGCAGTGCTTTGAGAATAATATGCCATCTTATGACATAAATAGCTTGAGGGGTGAATGATGCTGGCAAGCGAGGAGGAGTGTAGAGGTAAATGGAACTACCTTACTGGTAATAATTTCCACTACTCCTTCCAAACTCAGCACAGCAACACATTCCACCCCTTCCTCGACCGAGAGAAAAGGCCAGATTACACCACTGCTAGATGTAATGGGTAGTATCTTGCAAATACTGCCAATGTGCTGAAAGGCTGTGTAAATTATCAAGGTGGATTAAATTGAAAGTCCTATTCAGGATTTGAATTAACTGGGGGAGATTTTTTCCTCTCATTAAATAATTTCCCCAGCTCATCAAAGAAGAATTCCTTCCTTGCCAGGGACGTATTTTTACTTTCTCTACTGCTAAGTAGAGGAAGTGCTGTATTCCACCCAAATATTTTATGTCAAGATTTCACTCAAAATATATGTTTTGAGGCCTCCTGAATAAAAAAAAAAAAGCATTTTCAGAAAAAGGTCCATGTGTGTGTCTGTCAGTCTGTGGACAGCATAACTGTTGTTGTTGTTGTTTTCTAGTGCCTTGCATCTGGCAATGAAGCCATTAGCATTTGTGCTTTCCAATACTTTTGAACTGTAGTTTCTTCTGATCTTAATGCTTCACAGGTCTTCAAGTGGTCTTCATTCATTTCTGCTGGATCGTTACACAGGACACATATTGGTGAAGCTGAGATACCTATTCTGTAGAGATGACTTGCTAAGCAGTCGTGATTTGTCAATAGTCGGAAGGTTGCAACCGCTGTTTTCCTTGGTCTCTGGGGGATTATATCTGGGTTGGAAAGTAGTGTAATCCATTTTTCATCTTTGGCATTCGTTTCTATTTCTTGTAGGTATGAATGAGAAAAATTTTTAATGATCAAGCGTTTTATTGAGGAATATGAGAAATTGAATTTAGACAGCATAACTCAAAAATGAAAATTCGGTTAAATATCAGACTTGGTACTTCAGTACCTTAAGGGATGCGACTTGAAAATTTTCAGGAAAATTGCCTCACCCTAAACTACTCTTTACCTGGAACATTTTTCAAAAATTTTGATTTTCTTGAAAATGGCTCAAACGGTTTTGATTAAAATGCCATATGTTTGAGATATTTTTATGACAAATGAAATGTATATCTTGAATTTTCTGGCCATAGCCCATGTAGTCGTATTTACTCTGGATGAAATTTGCATAGCTGGTAAATCATAAGAAATAGGCCAAATCTTACTATACAAAATGTTGTTTTTGTTAGCTAATGCTGGATTTCTGACAATGAAGTCATTAATCCTCTTGCTCTCCAATATTTTTCACTGATAGATGGGGCACTAGAAATGGCCGGGCATATTTGAAGGGGGTCTCGATCCATTTCCTCTTGCAGATCACATAGAGGACAGAGTGGTGAAGAATATATCCCAATTCTGTTTAAATGTTTTGCCAGACAATCATGTCCTGTAATCAACCTGAAGGTTGCAACTGCTGTTTTTCGAGGATACTCAGGAATCACTGTTTGAATGTTTGGTAGTTCCCATCTTTTATTCTTTGATTTTTTATAGTAATATTTTGCAATAATTTTTTGAATTCAGAGTTGACTAATCGTTTAGCTGCATAAAATGGTAGATTAACTATAGATTTTTGTACACCGCTGGTACCCTTTTTTGCAAGAAAATCACCTTTCTCATTACCACTCAGTCCACAGTGAGCTGGTATCCATTGGAAGACTAGGTGTTTTTGAAGTGCGGTTAGATGGCTAAGCATCTTCCAACATTCTATAATTGTTTGGTTTTTTGGTGACAACTTGGAAGTAATAGCTATAATTGCTGCCCTGGAATCCAAGAGAATAACTGCTTGCTGAAAATGTGAAATTCTGTACAAAAGATTTTGTAGGGCCATTCGAATTGCTTCAATTTCTCCATCAAAGTTAGTAGTTCCATAACTTAAAGATTTGTAATAGGAAAAGAGGTGACATGTGACTCCAGCACCTGCTCCATCTTGGTTTGATATTAATGATCCATCAGTATAAATATGGAGCCACTCATGATCTGGAAATCTAGTATGGATTGTCTCTAATGCTAATAATTTTAGAACACTAGTTGGAGTATCACTTTTTTTAACTTCTTCTGTCAGGTGTAAATAATATGTGATGTCTAATGTATGTGTTGGATTGACTTTAGATATGAAGTTTTCCTTTGAATTAGGAAGGTGTACATCCTTCTTGATGTCTTGAATTTTGGAAAGAAAGCTCTCCTGAGTCTTTAATGTATGTGTAAAATTTCTTTTGTGCCATGTATTGAATGGGAGTCTGATCAACTTTTCGTGTTGAATAAGAGCCGCTTTTTCTATTTCATATTCAGTGGGGTATTGGTTGGTTAGTATTTCCATAGCTGCTATTGGTGTGGTTTTGATAGCACCTGTAATTAATCTCAGACTGTGGTTTTGAAAGATTTGAATTTTTTTTGTGTTTGCTGTTACAAGAACTTCGCTGCAGTAAGTAAATAATGGTTTTATATATACATTGTATGTTGTGTTAAGCGTTGCTCTGGAACATCCCCACTTCATTCCTGTTAGACGTTTTAACAGTGAAAGGCGCCTCTCTGCTCTTTGTATTACATTTTCTATATTTTTGGTCCATGTAAGTTTGGTATTAAATGCAACTCCTAAATACTTTGCTTCCTTTGTTTCTGGTAATTGTTGACCCTCAAAATTTAGTTTTATTTTTAGTGGTTTTTTTCTTAGTGAAAAGATTTGGTAGTTTGATTTTGTTGTATTAACAGTCATTAAATTTTCTTTGGTCCACTTTTATAGGTTGGTTAAGGATTGTTGCATGGTTTTTTCTAGTTCTGTGCTTTTGCTTTTTGGTTTTGAAGTCCACATTACTAAATCATCAGCAAATAGTGCACACTTCACGCCTGATTCTTGTATTTGTTGTGGTAGATCATTAATAAATATATTAAAAAGTGTAGTGCTGAGCACTGCACCTTGTGGTAAGCCACGGTGTACTTGTTTATATTTAGATATATTTCTTCCATATCTGGTTGCAATAAAGCGTTGTGTTAGGAAATGACATAGCCATGAAAGCATTGGACCTTGCATCCCTATTTTTTTTGCTTTCTTTAGTAGTTTTGTTCTGCATATAGAATCATATGCACTTTGAAAATCAATAAAAACTGATAAATTATCTTCTTTTCTATTGAAGGAGTCTTTGGTTTCTTGACTGAGAAGTAAGACTTGTTCATTTGTGGAGTGGAACTCTCTGAATCCAGCTTGATATGGGGATATTAAATTTTGTGATTCTAGGAACCAATTTAACCTATTTGACACCATTCTTTCCATCACTTTTGCTATTATGCTGGTAAGAGCTATTGGTCTATAATTTTTTATTTCTGATGCTGTTTTATCTTTCTTCAAGAGTGGGACAATTATTGCTTTTCGCCATTCAGCAGGTACAGTAGTTTTCCAGGATAGATTGTAGAGTTTCAGTAGTTGTTGTTTTGCTGTTTTTCCAAGGTTTTTTATGAACTCTGGATGTATGTGATCTGGTCCAGGAGACTTTTAGTTTTTTTAGATTATTTATTGCAATGTTCAATTCTTGCATATTAAAATTTTGAAAAAAGATATTGCACTGAGTGTTAGGATTACATTCTCTTTCTTGTTTCAAATCTTTCTTAAATTCTTTACGTTCCTTTTTATTATTTCTTGTTACTTTGTGTGAATTAGCATAATATTTATTGAATGTTTCGGCTATGACTGCATCATTTACTAACATTTTATTGTTGTGTGTGATAGGTGTGCTGTTGTTTTCTTTCCTGTCCTTGACATTTTTTATGAACTTATGAGCTTTGTTACCATCTGTCCTATAATCCATTTTTTCTAAGAAACTATTAAAGTGATTCTTTTTAGTAGTATAAATTTCTTTTTTTAGTGAGGCACATTTTGTCTGCCATATTTGTGTATCCGATATGTTTTTTGTTTGTTCAGCTGTATTTATAGCTATATCCCTTTGCTTTTTCAGTTCTTCTAACTGCGGGTTGCAAAAGGGTTTGACCTTTTTAATTCTTCCACGAGGAATATGTTTTTTTGCGGTTTCTAGGATGACTTTACAGAAATTTTTGATCATATGATCTGGTTGGTCATGCAGCTGTGAGTTTGTTTGTTCTTTAAATTTATGTTCTAATTCAGTTTTATGTTTGTTCCAATCTGCTTTTTTGAAGTTCCAATACAGATTCGTGAGACCTTGACTGTTATTTGTATTCTCTAGTTTTATATCAGGAATTGCTGCTCTGTGACCAGTTCTTGGATCTTCTATAACTTGTTTTTTAATTTTTGAAACAATATCTGTTGTAGTTAACAACAGGTCTGGGTTACTTCTTGCTCCAGAGTAATGTATGAAGGTTGTGGGATCTTCTTTACTATAAATCAGTTCAAAAGTTGTGGTATTCAAAAATTCTTCCACTATCTTCCCTGTAGAATCCACTTTTTCATAACCCCATGTTTTGGAATGGGCATTGAAATCCCCAATTACGATTGTTTTATTTAATTGGTCAATAAGTGAGAGATCTGGTTCATTTCTGGGAGGATTGTAAATACTGTATAAACGTAGATGTGTTTTGTTATCCCAAAAATTTAGCTTTATTAATTCACCTTTATCTGTGTTATCCATTTCTTTAACAATTTCAAAGGAGGATTTAATATCTTTTTTGACTCCAACTAATATTCCAATACTTAACTGTCTATTTTTGGGTAGTAGGTGTAGTAGAAAACCAGTAAAATTGAAGTATTTAAGTTGGTCATTTGTTAAGATTTGCTTCATGTATGAAAAATATATCTATATTATAGTCAAATACAATTTTATTCAGTTCTACTCTTTTTGTTTGTGTGAGACCACCCGCATTCCATTGCAGAAGTCTTATGTTAGATCTTCTATTAATATAATGTTTTGGTTCTCGAGAAGTAGTCCCCGCCCAGAGATCCAAATGGGGGACTATTTTAACTCCGAAACATTTTACCCCTCGTGTCATATTGCATAAATATTGAAGAGACTTAGCAATAAATGTAACCGCTTTTTAGAGAGCACCATATTTTTATGTTCAGGCAGTCACATTGCTCTCTCACAACCCCCAGAATGTCTGGAAGACCACACCTGTCGTTGGTTTACGGGTCTCACTGACCTGACCGGGAGAATTATCAAAATAAATTCACCGACCATATCCTCTGATTACCAATCAGAGGACGTATTACATGCCATGACAGGTCAGCATGTTAGGGGTTAAGGTTTTATAGAGAAATTAGAGAAATGGAGAGGTTGGAAAAATAAAGACTCCCTAGCCCTCAGGAACCCTAATAGCATCGGGGTCAGAAGAGAACAAGAAATGACCAAGGTAAGGTCAGATAGAAAAGTTACAGTGAGGAGCAAAGTACTGTTCTGCTCAGCTTGGGTACCTTGTGGTCGCCATTCACATATCCCCTAGACGGAGACCCCTGAGTAAAGAGTGTAATATATGCACCCATATATTAGTGAAATATGTGCAAATCCTGTGAATATGCATTTCTATGCACTACAAAACTTTGGCAATTCACTCCAAATGACATGAAACACATTTTCCTTTTTACTCTTCGACATGTGTGTTTATATTTGAAGGAATAAAACATGCAAATATGCAGAAATCTGCCCTCTAGTCATGATAATAAAAATGAATTTATAGTGTAAATGGCATTTCCAATTAGGAACAGAATTGTAAAATGAACATTTCAATATTAACTTATCTTAAATGTCTTTGTTGCATAATCACCTTCTTATACTATTTTATTGCCCTTGATTTAAGGCTGATTCATAACCACCCAGCAATAACAACCATAACAACTAGAATGAGAGGCAAGGCAACACTCAAAATTTTGGTTCAAAACAACCTGGGAATGAGAATGAAAACAACCTATTGATAGAAAATGGAGGTTGATATTATGCATTGGAAATTCATTTGTTTCCAACAGTCCAAAGATATTTTTTCTGGCTTGCATCTAGGAGACCTCTAGCAGCTGTTTCATGGCATGGCTGCCATGAATCATTTCTGGAGCAAAAAGTTTTAACATGCATAATAAGAATCTAACATACCATACCTAGTAATGGGAACAGAAAGTTAAAACTTGGCCTAGTCTTCTTTCCCATTCCCAGAGCCCAGGAAAGCTTCCCGTCAGTTATGAACACTCCCATTTAAACTTTCTTGTTCTGGTTATCATTGCCGTTGCCAGTGGTTGCAAACCAGCCCTTAATTGGAAGGTGGATTTCTACAATTTTATTATGGACTGTTATTTTATCAATATATACCCATAGTATGGTACTGGGAAGACAGCCTTAGTTGCATAGTCATCTTCCTGATATGGAATCTGAACACAGGTCAGACTTAAGTTTATAACCGCACATAAAATGAAGGAACTAAACACAGTGAAGTCTAATAAGTAATTAGCAGATGTGTCTCAGCACACACTGCTTAATTTACTCAAAAAATTACTTTACTCAACCTCTACTACCTTACAAAGGCTTGTGTGAAATACCACCATTGACAGACCAAATAATTGATTAAACTATGAAGCCTGGGACTTACAACATTGTAAGTCGTCATTAGGATATGTCATTGAAATCTCCCTGTGGTTCATCAGGAAAAATGACTCAGTTGGAGAATTTGATGTCATGCTGGCATGCTGTCATGGTATCTCAGTTGGTTAGAGACTGTACAGAAATCATAAGATCCATAGTTCAAATACTGCCTTATGTCAGTGAATTTTTCAGTCTGATCGTATCTTACCAACCTTATCCTACTCACAGTTGATGGGAAAGAACACAATCACCACTGATTCATGCAGTATTTCATATACTATCAAAGTAAAAGATGTTAATACGAGGGTTGCCCAATAAATAATGCCTTATATTTCCCCTCTCCAAAAGTATTTATTCCTCAAAACTGAACCCCACATATATGAAAGAATAATGCCTGTCCGGTCACTGTACCCCTCCACACACCCGCCCTCAAGCTCCATGACCCCCCTCCAGCGAGACACGCGGGCATGCATTCCCTGTCGGCAAAAATCCCCACTCCACCTGCGGAGCCAGGCCCCCACCACATGAATCACCCCCTCGTCACCCTCAAAACGTCCTCCACTACTGGCACTTCTCAGCGGCCCAAACAAATGGAAGTCCGAGAGAACCAAATCAGGACCACATGATGGATGGAGTAATGCTATCCAACTCAAAGTGTGTGCAAGATTGTGTCTTACTGTCGATTACAAATCTCAAAGAAAAGACATTGCTTTCAATTTGTTGTAACGCTTTGAAGCTGACGGAGAGCCCATGTCTCAGATTGTGGCAGGTGATGAAATGTCTTGCACACATACTTAGAGCCTAACAGGGTTGAACAGTGTTACCCCATCCACCCTACAGTCCCAATTCGACTCTCCCAGACCTCCACCTGCCCAGGCCACCGAAGAACGCCACTAGTGGAAGACACTTTGAAGGCAACGAAGAGGTGATCCATGCAGCGAAAACCCGGCCTCACCGGCAGAGCACAGACCCCCACTGGCAGGAAATACATGCCATAAGGTCTAACCGGAGAAAGGTGGTGGGACCCAAAGGCGACTATGCAGAAAAACACAGTGACCAGACAAAACATTATTCCTTCATACATGCAAAGTTCAACTTTGTGGAATAAATACCTTTGGAGAAAAAAAAAATATGGGGCATTATTTTGGTGCAGTTTTTAAAATGATTATTAACACATAGCAGCAAGAATAATGTTCTTCTCAGAAAGATGAAATATTGTGATAGCAGACGCGATTCCTATCTACAGGGTCGAGGTAACGAATGGAATGCATATATCAATGTTTCTTTATCATAACATATTTATTCATTAACACTTCGTTATTTTACACTCTCAGCACCATATTAAATACCTAAACAACTTTACGTTTTCGTAATTTGTTAGAATTTACACTGGATAAAAGTTTGGTGAAAGTTCCATGTTCACACGCTATCAAAACACGTCTTATCACCTTGAGCATACAGACGCTACTGCTGGATCATTCCTTGGCGTCGCTTTGGTACGACACACGGCCATTTTGTATTCATCCGCGCAAATAGTTTTTTATTATTGAACACAACAGACTATCTAGTAACAACAAAACATTGGCTATCCTGAATATTAAAAATAAGTTCCTGATACACCCAAACAAGAACTAGAAATTTATACACTTTTAACAAACATTTATATAAACGATTTTCTATTGGGGTCTAATATTCTGTCTCAATTTATTGGACAACTCTCATACTTTCTGCAGTTTTTATTTTTGTTTTATTTGTCTACAGCAAGTAGAGTACAAAGGCAAAGAAATTTTAAAGCTCACATAGTGACCCCCTTTTAATAGATTTGACCACCACTTAAAACTGCTGTATTCCCCTTGTGCCTAAACAAATGGATAATAAAACCATTAAATTAAAACAATTAAAAATATTAGAGAAAAGATTGGAGATAATTTTGTGTGGGTGTCAGTCGATGAAACGCAGGACAGTGAAGGTTGGTTTATTGCAAATTTTATTGTTGGGTCTCTGCATAAAAATGAACCAATCACCCCATTTCTCTTTGTGAAAGAATAACTTGATTCTACAAATAGCTGTTCTATATGCAAATTTTTTATTGATTCATTAAACCTTCTATCGCCTGATGGTACTCAGCATGAGTGTTTATTACTTGTTGTAACTCATGCTGCAAGTTACATGATAAAAGCTGGCACTGCTCTGAAAGTTATATTTTCAAATATGATACATTTGACTTGTCTTGCACATGGTTTACATTGGGTTGCAGAAACAATTCATACAAATTTTCCACTTGTTGATAAGCTGGTATCTTCTATAAAGAAAGTGTTTGTCAAAGCACCATATAGAAAACAAACTCAAAGCAACTGTACTAAATGTCCCACTTCCATATATATATATATATTTCACAAACAAAAATTGTGACATCTGCCTGACATTGCAGGTGACCATAAAGATCCAGAATACAAAGATATATGACAAAGTCAATTTTAAGAAGAAAAAAAAAATGATTAAAATTAAGATTCAAAATACCTAAAGAAACATTAAATGATTATAACAAGAAGATAACAGTTAACACATTGAATACAAGTGATTATTTAAAATATATAAAGAGTCTTTTAGGACATGTAAACATATATTTACAATTTCGGACCATTGCACACCCAGTGCTTTGAGGCAGGTACTTGTGAATTTAAAACATGTTCCGCGGGCACCAAAGAGTAGTCCTTTTATTATTTATTTATGCCAACAAACTTACTGTTGGTGTTTTTAAACACACAAGCCGTGTGTGGGCAAAGTTTAAGAGGTAGAACTGGAACTTAAAAATTCAATGCCACAACTGGAATTTGAACCACAGACCTTCCGCCTGCCGGGCGGACGCTCTAACCACTGAGCTATTGTGACGAACTGGCTTGAGAATTTAATGCCATTCTGGCAGTTTGTCACAAGAGCTCAGTGGTTAGAGCGTCCGCCCGCAAGCGGAAGGTCTGTGGTTCAAATCCCAGTTGTGGCATTGAATTTTTAAGTTCCAGTTCTACCTCTTAACACTAGAACCCCGGTAGCGGTCATTTTGACCGTTCTTGACATTTAAATAAGTTTAGTTCCGCCGGTTTTTAAAAACGAAGCTTGGCCTTTCATGACTTTTCCTGATATAGCTTCTAGTTTTGTATAGCATAATAATTTTCGGCATGTCATTATTTACGTGGGCGTTTTTTCATGTTTGACCATGAACCCCGGAGACGGTCATTTTTGACCATTACAATTTTATCAGGCTTTCGCTCGCACTGTCGTTGGATTTCTCATTGTCACTAATCTGCTTTGTCCGTCTTCATACCAACTGTTCATTATAGTAGTGTACGTTGTGAATCTATGCCTTCAGGATGTCTCGTGGTTTGAAACTAGATGAAAAGCTAGCTATATTTCATGATATACCAGACGATGTATCAGAAGGTGGTAGTGGTGAAGATGATTATCAACCTCCAGCTGAATCAGAACAGTCAGAAAATGAGTCGTTCAGTGAAGATTATTTGAATGGTAAGTTTTATTCTGCTTGCTTTAGATATTGCATAACATGAAACTGTATTCCTAATAGGTGCATTTATAAAGTTATTTATTTCCTTGTTTATACACAATATGCACATATATTTTCTTTGCTTATTTATTTTGAGAAAATCAAATTCAAGATAACATTTCCTGTAATTCTCGTGCTGCGAGGGAGGTAAGAAGGTATGGGCATAGCTCGATACAACCATCATTGGAATATGACTTGCAGCACTGTATACTCCATGCAATTTGAGTGTGTCACAAGCGGCAAGTGAAAATAGAATGCCTACTAGTAATACTAAAGCTTCAGGTAACGCAACCACTTCAACACAACTAATAATAAGAAAGAGGCAGAAAAAGGTAACATGAAGAGGAAAAACTTCCTGTACTTAGTAGAGATAAGGGTACTGAGTGGCAGATCATAGATCCGGGTCACAATCCTGGTAGAACAGAATAACATAATGTTGTGAAAGAAAAAGGCCCTACTGCTTATGCTAAGAGACATGTAAAGGACAGCAACCATGCATCTGCTTGGAAGTTGTTCAATGATGAGTCGATTCTTCGACATATCAAACAATCTATCGAGATTGAAGCAAGAGAAGAAAAATGAAGAGAAATGCACTGTTACCTTGGATGAGTTAGACGCTTTCATCAGCGTAATTTACTTGCAGGGTGCACTTGGGTGCGGAAGCCTTGAACTAGCTGAACTATGGTCCAAAAAGTGTGGGCCACATATATTTTCTGATATCATGGCAAGGGACAGATTCATGGAACTGATGAGATTTTTACGATTTGATGTCAGGTCATCCCGTTCTGAAAGGCTAAAGAGGATGGGTTTGCACTAGTTTCAACTATTTGGAACAAATTTATTGAAAACTATAAGGCTTGCTACATACTAGGTACATTCCTTACAGTAGATGAACTTTATCCTACACAATGTCACTGTCCATTTATTCAATACATGGCCAATAAGCCTGATAAATTTGGTATAAACTACTGGATGCCTGGAGATGTGAACTGAAAGTAACTCTGCAACGATATCCTATACCTGGGGAAGGATATCAGCGGCCTCAGAACGAATCTGTTCCAGAATATGTTGTGGTGTCTCTAAAAAATCCTTTTCTAAAAAAGGGATGAAACGTCACCACCGACAACTACTTTACTTCACTATCACTAGCTAAAACACTGAAGGAGTCGGGCACTAGTATCGTAGGAACTGTGAATAGATCGAGACGAGAAGTTTCTGATCACCTTAGAAATTCCAGAGCTCCTCTTTATACCATTCTCATGAAGAAAAACGATGGTATTTTGCTAACCAGCTACCAAGGAAAGTCACAGAAGAATGTAATTATAATGAGTACACTTCACAACTCATGTGCAATATCTGTAGTCTCCAAGAAGCTTCCTGAAACAGTTCAGTTTTACAAGAGTAAATATGGAATGGATGTGATTTATGAGATGGCCGATTGTATTCCGTTCGTGCTTCAGATGGTCGATGCAAGTTTTTTACAACATATTGGACCTAGCTGCCATCAACGCTTTGATAGTGTTTCGGGATATAACTGGCAAGGATTCATCCTTCAATTCGCTGATGAGCTAAGAGAAACCTACTTGGGAACCAGACAACGTTGTATACAGACTAATCCAACCGAAGAACATCCAACCCCTAATCGCCGACGACAAGGTCAAATAGTTCATAACTGCACACAGAACAAAGCAAGCAATTCCTATCATATTTGCAAGAAACCGTATGTGGAAAATGCACAGCAGAGGTTAGAAAAGTTCTTACGTGTGTAGAATGCAACGCACAAGTGAATGTTCATAACAATGGCAGGAACTTTCTCTGTAAGTGCTAACATAGTTGTCATACTGTAATAGGTTTACTAATATGAAGATATGTGTTGCAGTATTACTGTTGTATTATACACAAAGTTGTGTTATCACGTTCATAATCCTAAATATTCTTAGTTACACTATTACACTATATTCCGCCTTTCTGAGAATTTGAACTATTTTTTTATTTGAATAAACATGCTGTTGAAAAATAGAGATAAATAAAGGATATATGTTCAAGGTACGGGCATTTTTTATATACTACCAAATTAAATATTTTTTTTCTCCTAAATCTCCATCAGCACAAGATTATTAGCGAAAACATTTAGCATAGAAAATTCGAATGTATGTCCTAGAAAGGAAATTTTTCAATAATTTATACATACACAGTGATAATATATTGGGCCTAGTTACCTAATAATAACAATATCAAACTGATAAGAAATAAGTTGTAAAATGTACATGGAAAAGGCAAAGAAAACGCGAACGGTCAAAAATGACCGCTACCGTAGTTAATGGTAGCTGGCGAGCGCCGGGGTTCTAGTGTTAATAGTCCTTTTACCTCCCATGCATTTTCAGGTACATTATATCTCTCACTAAGGTGAGGAATGCATGGTTGGTAAATGGCTTCCTTTTCCTCGTTCACCTGTGTCGCCTGCTGTAAATGTTGCTCCATTCTTACTGTTGGATCAAGAATGATACCCTTTCCTGCATCCCTCTTGATGGCTACGATATCTGCTCTTCGATGGCTACCATTCCTCAGACAGGCAATGGACCTCTTCATAGACCTCCCAATTGGCTCTACGAAGGGCTGTAGAAATTGATGAACGCACACGGTGGTGACGAGTGTTGCGGGCAATAACGTGCTGGGGAACATGGTTATGTGCAGTTCTGTACACCGAACGTTTGGAAACAGACAGGAATATAGTGAATACATTTGATCCCAAAAATTCTGAATCAAAGTTGCCCAAGATATATTAAAGAACCCAGAAGCAGAAAGTAACCTTTCCCACATATCTGCACATTTCTCTCATCTTCCATAACTTGTTTGGAAACCAACAACGCTAAGGTATCCCAGTCGTTAAGTGCATTCAAAACACCAGAATCTCTAAATTGAATTCAGCACCTGGAACCATTGGCAATGTAATGAAGGAAAAAGCATGTAGTATTGTTTCAAAAAACCCAGGATACGAACAAACGTGTGAGATTGAAGAAATCTTAACAGGAAAACATTTCCAACAGTCTAGTGAAAAGTCACTCAGAGTTAATCAAATAGCAGCTTTTGTGTATGCACTTCTATCATCCTGTGAGGTGGAGAGAAGTTTTTCCCACTATAAAGATATCTTAAAGAGTAACAGGAGGCGGCTAACAATGGAAAATGTAAAACGTTTGGTGATGGTAAACTGCAACAAAAAGGAAGCTGAGACAGAGGAGAGCTAAATGTGAGTACACATACTGCTTTTATTTTTCCTTATATAAGAAAAATATATTCCGACCCTTTATCATAAATGATAAACTTTGCCAAGTTAAATCATTCGTTTGGTTTTTGCAGTGTTTTAATTTTCAGATTTCTTAAAAATTGGCTTGAATCTTTATTGTTGGTCTTAATAATGACGTTTGAATATTTTATATGCAAATATTTAAGTGCATATTTTGGAGGTTTTCACTACATAAATGCATGCATATTAAAGGGATTATAAGAGCATATAATTCCTGCCCCTAGTTATTAGCCAAATGCTGAGCTAGCCTGGTAGAGGGGCTGCCTCCTTAAGGCCTCCAAGCCTGCCTGATTTGTTTAGGGTTTACTCCCCTAGCCTTTGGAGAACCAACTATAAGGCAGCAGCAAACCAGGGCCTCTTCTGCTGGTTTGCGAGGTTACTGATGGGCCTTCTCGGTTACCATAGTGGTCTTAGGGCACACGAGGTCCCCACCGTACATCACCCCATCAGTCATTCCCCTACTTCCTATTGCCCATACCTTGGGATGAGAACCACAGAGGTTGGATTTTGAGGTCATTGTCTTGTCTTGTGTGGGTTTAGAGCTCTCCAAATTACCAAACAATTGTATATGGTTATATCCAGTTGGTGCAAAAATACCTTTTGGTACCATTTCTCACTTCAGCTACAAGCAGGAAAGTATATGTATGTATTTCAACAAAGAAACAAACAGATTCTACTAAGTTACGAAACACGCGTAAGCAAAAGTTGCAAACACGATCTATTCTGATGACTCAGAGACCACGCATACACTTGTACTTTATGTCACATTATGCCTTGTTTTTGCTGATGCATAAGCCACACATACAATGGGTCGACTACTGTTTCTTTCAGAGAACTTATATGAGATGCATTCGACTACTGTTTCTTTCAGAGAACTTATAATAGATGCGTTCGACAGAGCAAAGTTAACTTTTCACCACAGTGAAACAAAATGGTGCCATTTCAACATTTTGTAAATGCAACTCAACTTTGCTGATGATGTACATGTATACTGCATATAACGAGTTTTATACTAGTTTTTGTTTCATTAAAATAACTTAATATTTACACAAAATAAAGTTGTGTATATACGAAGCACTTTTAGCGTATTTAACAATTTAAATGCTAGCAGTTCTTGGCTCGCAGACGTTTTAAATTGCCATTGCTCAAGAGGTTAAAACATTAAGTACTGCAGTATTATTAATGTGTTTATAATCTATGTTAAATCCTTCCTTATTGAGTATACTAGAGAGCACCAATCCCTTGGCATGGGTTTGACCCAGTGATCCATTCTCAGTGACTACCTAGTATCTGTAGATAAGGTGCTGCAGTTCATCACTGAAATTACATTTGCAAAGCCTTTAACTTGTATTTTATTCTTTGGGGTTTGATTTTTACAGTTTTAGCCTATGAACTTTGATTTCTGCTGTGTTACTGTTTGCTTTTAGCATTTTAACTCTTTCCTGTTTTAACTTTTTACATTTCACTTTTTAATCTTTGGGGGTAGTAAGGGGTAGTGATGCGCCTCCTATAGCCTCTCCTACCCAATTCCCATCCTCATCCTGCCCATGGTGCACCCTGCTTTTAACAGATGAGGCTCTGGGGACCAAATCACAGCGGTATAACTGTTTCATCTAAAATGGAGGAAATGCCATTTACATATGTGCTGGCCTGTCACAGCACAACAGTGTCCCTCAGAGGCACATGAGGGGAAGGTCGGTGGATCTAAATACCACCTATTTAGTCCTCCCAGCTAGGTCCGATGGACCCGTTGACCAACGATAGGTGTGGTCCCCATTGCAAAATGGGGGTTTAAGTCGGGTGATGTAACTGCTACATTGTAAAACTGGTGCCCGTTAAGAAAACAGTTACATGAAAGCCACATACATGAATATGAGTCCTAAAGATAAACATTCCGGAGTTAAAACTGTCCCCCAATGGGATCTCCGGGTGGGGACATCTTTAGGCAAATTTCATCAATATCAGAAGAAACTACAGTTCAAAAGTATTGGAAAGCACAAATGCTAATTGGCTTCATTGCCAGATGCAAGGCACTAGAAAACAACATATTTCTAAAATGCTCTTTTATTCTGGTTTCTAAATGACGTTTAGTTTTACCAATATAAACCATATCAGAATCCAAACAGTTAAATTGATAAATGCCAGATTTTTTATAATTTGGTATTTTATCTTTTTTAGAAAAATTTAGTATATTTTGTATATTAAATTTATTTTGAGGGACCAAATTTATTCCATATTCTTTCAAAATCTTTGTAAATTTTTTATTGGCCCATGGATGGTAAGTGAACTTTTTAAAAATACAATTATCTTTTATTCTTTTGAGCGTAGAAACCTCTGTAACAGCTTTTTGATACTTAGATTTTTCTATCTTTTTATGTATAAAATCTGTATTAAAACCATTAATTACTGCAGTGTTAATAATGTGTTTATATTCTGTGTCAAATTCTTCTTTATTAAGGAGTATATTTATTAACCTATAAATTAAACTATTGAAAACAACAAATTTATGTGCAAAAGGATTAAAACTTTTATTTTTTATGTAATTATCAGTGTGAGTAGATTTTCTATAAATACCAAAAATCTTTTAATTTTTAAGTCCAGGAACGGAAGACATCCATTATTTTCGGTTTCGAAAGTGAATTGTATAGCTTTATCTTGTAAATTTAAAAGTTTTAAAGCATAATTTATCTGTTTTTTAGGGACAACAGCAAAAATGTCATCCACATATCTATACCATATTTTAAAAATTAGAGGGAATGATTTTATAATTTGAGTTTCAAAAAAGCTCATGAAAAGATTAGCAAGAAATGGCGAAAGTGGACTACCCATTGCCAAGCCAGAAGTTTGTTGAAAAAAACCACCATTAAAACTAAAGAAATTTTGATCTAAACAAAGATTTGTAAATTTTACAAAATCATCTATTAATTCTTTGTTTAATTCTAAAGAATTTAACCATTTTTTAAAAAAAATCAAAAGCTTTTTTCTAGGAATACTAGGAAATAAAGCAGTTATATCAAAAGAAATGAGTTTATCACTATCAGACAATACTATGTTGCTAATCTTTTCTACTAATTCAAAAGAATTTTTAATACTTAAACTTTCAAATTGACCAAAGGTACTGAATTTTTTAGTTAACCATTTCACTAAATTATACGTAGGTGAATTTATACAATTTATAATTGGTCTCATTTCATTTCAGCTTTGCACCAAAGAACTTGCAATATTACTAAGATTTTTTTTTAATTTATTTATTTGCATTACGACCAATCTACAGATCAACTAATGATTTTTGTCTCATACATAAATTACTTCACATGCAAGAATCTTATTAATAATGAATTATTAATAATACATTTTAATGCACTGTCACAAAGGATGTTTGTTACATTTTATTAGTCAATTCATAAGGCTTAGTTCTCTTTAGTCTCCGCACTTCATCATTCACAACACACACAGCTTCCATTTCGGGATTTACGTGGACATGAACATGTTGATGGTATTTTATGGCACATTTTGATATCACTTCATAAACTGTAGCTATTCTTAAATCACAGTGTAGGTCACTGTTGTGGATGTACCAGGGAGCATTTGCAATTCCACGAAGTACTTTATTTTGAAATGTCTGAATCATCTTAACATTTGATTTGTTGGTGCAGCCCCATAACTGGATACCATAGGTCCAAACAGGTTTCAACACTTGTTTGTAAATTAATAACTTATTATGTATTGAGAGTTCAGAATTTCATCCAAGTAACCAATAGAGTGTTCTATATTTTATGCTGAGTTCTTCCTTTTTCTTCTTGACATGCTCTTTCCATTTCAATTTAACATCCAGTGTCATTCCCAAATATTTGGCTGAATTAGTATATGGAACTTTTAAGTTGTTGAGAAAGACAGGAAGTGGAGTTACTTTCTTATACGTGAAATTTATATGAAATTATTTCAATTCATTCAATTTAATACGCCACTTAGTGGTACAATTACTTATTTTATTTATAGCATTCTGTAGATTATTAGTCGCTCTCTCGATATTCTCTTCAACAGTAAGGATTGCTGTGTCATCTGCAAAAGTACCCATAAGAGTGTTATCCACTCAGGGAATATCTCGGGTGTATAGTAGATATAGTATAGGCCCAAGTACACTGCCTTGTGGCACACCAGCTGTTATTTGTTTGAATTCCGAGTATTCTTTACCATGTCGTACTCTAAAATACCTATCTGTAATATATGATTTTAGTATCTGATAGAATTGCTTAGGAAGGTCCCTTTTTAATTTGATCTCAAGGCCCTTGTGCCAAACCTTATCAAATGCCTGCGCTACATCAAGAAAGATTGCAGAACATATTTTTCCTTCTTCAAAAGCTTTCTCAATAGAATTAGTAACTCTATGAACTTGATCAATGGTAGAATGTTTATGTCTAAAGCCAAACTGATGAGTTGGGATCAGTTCTCTGGTCTGTATAACCGCCATTAATCTCTTAAGTAGTAATCTCTCAAATATTTTAGACATAATGGGAAGTAAGGATATTGGCCGATATGATGTTACTTCTGTTACTACCTTGCCTGGTTTGGGTAAGACTATTATTTCTGCCTTTTTCCAGTGCTTTGGAACATACTTAAGTTTCAAACAAGCATTTATTATGTGCTTTAGTTTTTGACATACTACGTCAGGAAGTTGTTTAATAATTTCACCCGTTATATTATCATAACCTGATGATTTTTTAATACTAAGGTTGTTTTTTATAAAGTTCTTTAGTTCCTTCAAGGAAACAGGTGTTATCTCCACCTTATTTTCACAAATAGCATATTCATTACACTCTAATACAGTATTATCATTGTTAATAGTGTGTGGCTTAAATACATTTTCTAAATGATCAGCAAACAAATCAGCTTTCTGCTTGGAATTCCTTGCCCATACACTTTTGCTAGCTTTTAATGGAGGATCTTGCTGCACAGGTCTTTTAAACCTTTTAGTTGCTTTCCACAGTGAATATGCAGATTCCTTATCTGCTGAGAGTTGACTAAGAAATCAGCTTAATGATTCGTTTTTTATGTCCTTGATGTGTCTTTTCAATTCATTACTTCATTTATTATATTTTGATTTGTCCTCAGGGTATCTAGTGTGTTGCCACTTCATGCATGCTTTTCTTTTTGCTAGGACCAACTCTCTTATTACTATGGGATAACTTACCATGTGTTTTGGATTTCCATAGTTCATTGGAGTACTTTCTTGTGCAGCCTGTTGAATTTCAGTTATCAATTGTTCCACTTCATTATTAATTTGCTCTTCTGTGGTAAATGGTGCTTGCAGGTTTATAAGATGTATTAATACTTCCCTAAATTTCACCCAATCCGTTCTTTTATTAGTAAGTTTTAGGAGACCCTCCTTCTGTGTTATGATTTCATTTAAGGTTAGTATGACAGGAGTATGATCAGATGATGGGTCATTATTACGTTCCATGTAAGTATGATTGTTATTAACTCCCTTACTTATGGACAAGTCAATTACATCCGGCACTTTATCTGGGTCTGTTGGCCAGTATGTAGGTGATCCTGTTGAGTGGAAACTGCATTTATAATCTCTTCCAGCTTGATAAAGTTCCCTACCCTTGGTATTTATTAATCGTGAGCCCCAGTGGCTATGTTTTGCATTGGAATCACCTCCTATAATGAAGGTGTTTCCCAGAGATTTAAAGGGATCGGTGTAATCACATTTGGTTAATGCACACCTTGGTGGACAGTAGATTGCTGAGATTTTTAATTCCTTATTTTTCATATGAATGCTGACAGTAATTACTTGCAATTAGGGATCTTCAATTTTAGGTTCCTCGTAGTGTAGGATATTTGTTTTAATTAGAATTGCAGATCCACCTCTTGCTTTATTGGATGGATGTGAAGCACAATAACATTCAAACTCAAACATTTTAACAAAAGACTGCTTAGTCAGGTGGGTTTCTGAAATTAGACAAACGTCTATCTTCTCGTTCTTCAAAAACATTTCTAGTTCTGAAATGTGCTGTATTAAGTCATTTGCATTCCAAGTTGCTATACGCAGTTTGCAACCTATCTTCTATACCAGCCACAGCCAACTCGCTTGCCGCGGTGCATGTGCTGGGCTACAAGCACCGTGCTACCTCAGTTCGTGCTTCGCAGTGGCGGTCCGTACTTCAGTGTTAGTTTGATATGGAAGGGCACTCACCGAAGGGCACCCACGCCGACACATTATTTCAATCCCGAATGGGAAGCTGAGTACTTCTTCATGGAATGTAGCAGTGGTGCTATTTGTTTAATTTGCCAGAAAAAATTGCAAGTGCTAAAACGATTTAATCTTCAGCAACATTTTAATACATTGTATGCCAACAATTATTCGGCCCTAGAAAAAGAAAAATGCACTGCAGAGATACAAAGCTCACAGAAAATATCACATCGCAGGAAGAGGAACAGGAAGAAGGGAATGATGGAATGGCAGAAACCTGAGTTTATGTGAGTTACGAAATAGCATTAGGAATTGCGACATCTTCTAGTAGTTTTTCTGATGTTCCACTTATTAAACGATGTATGCTTATAGCTGCAAGTAAATTCACCTCTGTCAGTGTTCACCAGTTTGAGAGTGTCAGTCTGTCGCCTTATACTATTTCACGCAGAATTCAAGATCTGGTGGACAACATTTGCGCACAACTTATTGAAAGAGCAAGAGAATTTGTTGCATTCTCTATTGCTATTGATTAGAGCACTGACTTCTCAAGTATGGCTGAATTATGTATTTTTATTCGTGGAGTAAATGAAAATTTGGAAGTTGTGGAAGAAATGCTAGATCTGGTGCCAATAAAAGGCACAACAACAGGATCAGACATTCTGAATTGTATAGTAGAAGTTGTGGAGAATGCAGGGATTCCATGGGATACACTCATATCGGTAGCCACCGATGGTGCCCCAGCTTTGGTTGGTTCGCACAACGGATTTGTGACCCTCCTGAAAAATAAACTAGCAAAAGAAATAACAGCAGTTCATTGTATAGTTCATCAGGAAAACTTATGTGATAAAACACTGGATGTAAACAATATAATGAGTCTGGTTGTGAAGATTGTAAACAAACTGAGGTCGCACGGTCTAAAACACAGACAATTTAAAAGCTTCTTAGAGGATTTGGAGCATGAGTATGGTGATATACCGTATCATACAGCAGTTAGGTGGCTCAGTCAAGGCAAGGTTTTAAACAGATTCTTTGAATTATTAGATGAGATATGTTTGTTCATGGAAATGTGCGGAGAACCTATTGAAGAGCTCGCGAATGTTAAGTGGAAATGTGATCTTGAATTTATGGCCGATATTAGTGAACATTTGAATACTTTGAATGTTTCACTTCTAGGGAAAAACAAACTAATCACAGATATGTTCTGTAGCACTGAAGTTTTTAAAATATGCTCTCATTAGGGGAACGTCAACTTCAAATGGTGATCCTTGTCATTTTCCCAGGTTGGAAAGTGTGATCCGTGATTGTGATTCCCTAGAAATGGGATGTTGTGTTGAAAATCTGCACATGCTTTCCTGTGCGTTTGATGAAAGATTTCACGATCTCAGGGCTTAAAAATGGATTTTGATTTATTTGCTACACCATTTAAGCATGAATGTTGGTGATACTCCCAAAGATGTTCAACTGGAGTTTATTACCTTGAAATGTGACATTGAGTTAGCTGACAGTTACAGAAACAGAGGAAGTTTGCTAGATTTCTACAGGAGATTTCCTAAATCAAGATTCCCTCGATTACACAGGCATGCGGCATCTATGGTTGCAATGTTTGGTTCGACCTATGTATGTGAATCCTTATTTTCAGCTATGAAACGCATTAAAAACCCTCAGAGAGCCAACATCAATTATCATAGCTTGAAGTGTGCATCAAGGGTTCAGAGTTGTTTCATTGTCTCCAAATGTGGCGAATATTTTGAAAACCAAAAGATGTCAAAAGGCAAGAGTGTCTACTGAAAACTGAATGTATAAAATTCTTAATTGAAACGTGTATACTCATTTAATATAAAGTATTCTGTGTAATATTAGCACTGTACAGTAAATATTATTTTGTTATTTTATATTTTTCAATTGTTTAAGGATCAAAATTGTGCTAATTTCCACAAAGTGCTGCTTCGTTCTTATAGTTAAAAATATTGGTTTTATATGCCATCATTTGGTTGTATAGGATTGAAGGCTATAATAATCTTACTGGTATTGGGTTCTTTTATCATCATTTAATAACAAGTACCAGAGAGATATTAAACCACGTATTATAGAGTTTCTAAATTGTTCCTTCACTACTACTCTGTTCTTAATTATTTAATGGTAAAGCAAGTGCAGATTACGCAATGCCACTGGTATATCTCTCTAGCACTCGCCAGCAACGACCAGGCACACCGGCACCGCGCAAACTATATAGGCACACCGTGCATGTCAGTTGGCGGTCCCTGTTCTATACAGTGACACATTAGCACTAAGTTTTCTTTCTAGTGAATTAATTTTTTCTGTCAAATTTTTTATAGATTTATCATGTTCCTCTAATTTATAGAGTATAACATCCAATGTATTCTGAATTGTGTTATCTCCTTTTTTACTATCCTTAACAGCTTGAACATAGGATGTATTTCCCTTAGCAGATTCGCCATCCTTATCAACAACCTTTCTAATAGATGCATTGAATTGTTGTTCTCTATTATCTCTATTTTGTCCTTGTTTCCTGCTATTTATTAGTTTGTTTCTTTTATCCTGTTCTTCCTTTGCAACAGGACATCCTCTATAATTAGCCGGATGTGAGCCTTTGCAATTAAAACATTTGGGAGGTTCATCTCTCCTCATAGTATAGTTCTTTGTAAGATGTCTGCCAGCACGCTTCACACAAGCCACTGCTTTATTGCAGTATTTCTGAGTGTGATTGAATTCCTGACATCGCTTACACTGTGGGATCATATTCGTGTTCTTTCTTAATGGTTCGATTTTTACAACCAATCCCAATATAGATTTGATCTTATAAATTTGCTCAATATTTTCTTCATTATTGAACGTGAGCATAAATAACTGCAGACCCTTTTTATAGACCACCCTTTCTCCCTTCTCATTTACTATTGTTTCTTTTCTTATTATATTTTTGGCTTCAAGAATATTAAAGCCCTTACTAGCCAGATCTGCAACAATCTCCTTTTCATTACATGAGGGGTGTAGTCCCCTTGCCATGACCTTTATCGGTCTTATTGCTTTATCTTCATAGGAGTGCCATTGAACCCTTTTCTTATTGAGTTCCTGTGTAATGGTCCTGTATGAGCCAATATCAGGAGCATTAATTTTCCAGACATTGTTGCTGTACGATGTATAATTACATTCTTTCTTTGTTATACCTTGAATTATACTGCTCGCAAAAGTTAAAGGCATGTGAACGCTGGCCAATGCTCAAGCGGAGCGCTGTTGCCAAGCGTAGTGCATGTACCGCTAGTGGTTCAGTACATAAGAGCGTGTGAGATGCATGCACCACATTCGGCAAGGCTGGTAGGAGGGGCAAGCTTAGGATTTGCTGGAGTCTGCAGCACGCCCTGCCTCCATATGCATTTAAGTTTTGCGAGGATTATAGATTCTTTAATTCTGTATAAGATGATATTTCAAAAACTTTTATAGGGGGTGGTATATGTTGCTTTGGTCATATTGAATCTATCTCACGTTGTAAACAAACCGGCTCTTTATTCTCGGTGGATTGACTAAAGTTAAAGTTGTAGTAAATTATATTTGTATTTGTATTATATTTGTATTTGTATCTTTAAGGAATTGTATGTAATTCTGTGCCTTTTGAAGTTAAAGTGTTGTGTTTGTAGAAGTGCTTTAATTTAAATAAGTGTGAAGTGAAGTGAAGCTTTTTGAAGTTAAAGTGTGATAGGGTTTTACGGAAGTGCTTTAGTTTAAATAGTTAAGTGTGAAGTGAAGTGAAGTGAAGCTTTTTGAAGTTAAATGTGGTAGTGTTTACAAAAGTGCTTTAGTTTAAATAGTTAAGTGTGAAGTGAGGCTTTCTGAAGTTAAAGCGTGGTAGTGTTTACGAAAGTGCTCTAGTTTAAATAGTTAAGTGTGAAGTGACCGGAAGAATCTAAGTAATAGTATTGAGAAAGTTTATCAGTGTAATCAGGATTTTATAATAATGAGTATGAAGGCTTGTGACCTTAGCGGTAATTGTGGTGCGTGTCGCCGAAAGGTTAGTCAAGGTGTGTACTGTGAAGGATGTAAGTTTTGGTTTCACTGGGCGTGTGGCGGTATTGTGAGTGGTGATGTGAGAGATTGTGCTGAGTGGTTCTGTGAGCTTTGTAGGTATAAGGCTTTGGTCAAGCAGCAGGAGGAAACCATTTCTAACCTTAGAAGAGAGTTAGAGTTTGTCAAAAAAGAATCTAGAAACATGAGTGTAGTTTCAAACCATTTGGAAATTAAATCACCAGAGTTTAAGGTGCCCTCTAGACGACATCTAGGGAAGAAAAGGCGTTTCTCTGCTGATGACCAACAGCAGATCAAACTGTGCAATAGATTCAGTGACCTTGGAACTGTTGAACAACCCTCAAATCCTCCTGAGCAGGTTATGGATGAGAGGTGTAGGAAAAGCAAAGTTTTGTTACTTGGGAGTAGTCATGGGAGGGGCATAGCATCCCTGCTAAAAGAGGATTTGGGGAACGATTTTGATGTAGTAGGTATAGTTAAACCCAGTGCTGGGCTTTCTGATGTCACTGAAGATCTGGTAAAACTTACTCAAGGTTTTACTAAAAGGGATCATGTTGTGATAGTGGGCGGGCCAGGAAATAGCCTGGATAGAGATCGTAATTATATTATTGAGAAGGATCTATATGACATCAGTAAGACCAGTAGCCATACCAATGTGGAATTTGTTGGACTTCTTCAGAGGCATGACAAGCCGCAGTTTCATTGGAGGGTGAGGGATATGAATCTGCGACTTGAAAGTGCCCTGTTGAGTCCTATCACTTCCCACATTGAAATGATAGATGCTAAAGGGATAGGCAGAGATGGTTACACATCTCATGGTCTTCACCTTAACTCTGGAGGCAAAAAGCAGCTTTCGCAGCTAATTGCCAATAGAATTAGGGATAGAATTCCTGTTGTCAGGCGTAATGGGCTTTTTTTAGGTTAGATGAGGTCCCCAAATATAACCATAAAAACAATATAATGAAAAAAGATGTACATAAAGGGATAACCATAAGCAATATTAATGTACAAAATTCAAATAATACTAAAAACTCTTTTTGTATATTTCACCAAAACATAAGAGGTTTAAGAAACAAGACAGATGAACTTTCCCTTAGCCTTACTTCTGAAAAACTACGGCCACATGTAATATGTCTATCTGAACATCATTTAACACAACAGGAATTCTTACCGATTTCATTACATGGGTACTCTTTGGGGACGACGTTTTCAAGACAAAACTTACAAAAAGGAGGGGTTTGCATATTTGTAAGAGATGATGTCCCTTATAAGGTTATAAATGTTTCTAAGTTTTGCATTGAACAGGACATAGGGATGTGCGCAGTACAGTTAAATATAAATGAAGTAAATTTAATAATTATAGCTTTATACCGGTCACCATTAGGTAACTATGAGGTGTTCAAAAAGCAATTAGAAGGTTCCCTAAAGCTTCTTTTTAAACCTAAAAGAGAATTAATTATATGCGGTGATATAAACATTGACTACTTAACTCCTAATTCTCGGAGGGATCAAGTCAGTTCTATATTTGCAACACATAACATGTCCCACACGGTAAACTTTCCCACAAGAATACAAAATACTTCATCCACAGCAATAGATAATATGTTTATAAGTATAGATAGAATAAAATCACACACCATTGAACCATTCGCAAATGGCCTATCAGATCACGAGGCACAAATATTACACTTGAAAGAAATAAATCTAAAGTTAAAATCAAAATACAAGCATAAAAGATCCAGAATAATAGATGAAAGTAACATAAAAAGTTTTAAGCAAGCACTAAAACAAGAATCTTGGAATGAAATTTATGTAACGGAGGGACTAAACAACAAGTTTAATAAATTTTTGCAGCTGTTCAAAATTAATTTTGAAGCATGCTTCCCAATTAAATATGCTAAAGTACACAATCGCAAGCAAAATAACCCCTGGATTACATTAGGCATTAAAACTTCATGTAGGCGGAAAAAAGAATTATATCAGGAAATAAAATATAATAACAACAAAAATTTAGAAATTTACTATAAAAGATATTGCAAAATCCTCAAAGAAACAATAAAAGTCGCTAAAATATTGCATGATAAAAAACAGATATGTAATTCTGGAAATAAAATAAAAACAATTTGGAATATAATAAAGAGAGAAACAGGAAGGTGCGCCCAAGAAACCCCCCCAATAATACTGAACACTGATAATCTAGTAATTAGTGATCCTCAGATGGTAGCAGATACTTTTAACAATTTCTTTCTGAATGTAACAGACAAATTAAACATCAAAGTTGGAAACAAGGAACCGTCCCTAAACTTTTTAAGAACTTCATTAACTGATGAAATCCCTAAATTTAACATGGATATGACAACTGCATTTGAAATTAACAGTGTAATAAATTCCCTTAAGTCTAAAAACTCGTCTGGATATGATGAAGTAACAAGCAAAATGCTAAAAGCATGTTCACATGAAATAAGCATTCCTCTCAGTTATTTATGTAATGAATCACTAAAGACTGGAATATTTCCTGACAGAATGAAATACTCAACTGTCAAACCCCTTTTCAAAAAAGGCAAACAAAATGATGTCTCAAATTACAGACCAATATCCCTCTTACCAATATTCTCGAAAGTATTTGAGAAAGTAATGTTTAACAGACTGTATAATCATATGGAAATTAATAATCTGTTTGTCCGAGAGCAGTTTGGATTTAGAAAACGAATATCAACCAATAATGCAATCTACAAACTCTCTCATGAAGTGTTGACAGCGTTAAATGATAGTATGCATGTGGGTGGCATTTTTTGTGATCTAGCAAAAGCATTTGATTGTGTAAACCATGAAATTTTGATAGGAAAACTACAGTTCTATGGGATAAAAAATGAAAATCTAAATTGGTTTATATCATACTTAAAAGGAAGAAAACAAAGGGTCGAAATCAGCAATCCCAACCAGTATAACAACAACACATCGGATTGGAAATCAATTAAACATGGCGTTCCCCAGGGATCGATATTGGGGCCTCTATTATTTTTAATCTACATAAATGACCTCCCACTATACATAAATAACATTGCTAGTATCTATCTATTTGCAGATGATACCAGTGTCCTCGTCAAAAGCAAAAATTTAAATGAGTGCGTTATCAAATTAAATTATGTACTAAACTGCATGTCAAATTGGTTTAAAGCAAACAAACTGTCAGTAAACCTTGAAAAAACAAAATTCATTAAATTCATAACTAATCGTTCACCACATACCCATATAGAAATAGGAATCAATGATATTTTACTGGAACAACCTAATGAGGTAAAATTTCTAGGTCTCCAAGTAGACAACCACCTCGATTGGAAGTCACATATTAATTACATTACACCTAAGCTTAATGCAGCATGTTATGCCATCCGATCTCTGGTTAACTTCCACACAATTGACACACTGAAGTTAGTTTATTTCGCTTATTTTAACTCCATTATGGAATATGGAATAATGTCCTGGGGAAATTCAGTGTATAGTAAGAACATATTCCTAATACAAAAGAAGGTTATACGAATAATATGCAACACCCATAGAAGGCAGTCATGTAGAGATCTATTTCGGAAACTAGGTATATTAACCTTACCTTGCGTATATATACTATCTATTTTAAAATTTTATGCTAATAACCAGAATTGCTTTACAACTAACATGGAAATTCATACTGAGACAGAATATTGACTAATAGAAGATTGTTCATGTAAATATTTTTGTAAGAGTGTGTAAATTTTTTAATTCTTTTAATTTGGGTGTATCAGGGACTTATTTCTTTTGATAATACTCAAAATAGACAATGTCTTCTCAACTGTTTGAGTTCGACCAATGAGAACTGTTGCGCGGATGGATACATAAGAATGGCGGTGTTGCATCATAGGACGCTCAGAAACTACTTTCATTAGCGTCGGTGAATTCAAAGTGTAAGGACGTATAATTGTTGATGGCGTGTGAATATGTGAATTACACCAAAACTTTTAAACAACATGGACGCTATCCAATTTTAAGAGTTGTTAACTAATTGCTTTGTGAAAAGAAGTGTAGATGAGCGAATAAATGTGTTTCTAATAAAAGTACGTTGGTTTATGCATTCCATTCTACGACCACATCCCCTGCAAAGAAGAGTGGCGTCTGCTCTAACAAACTTTCCACCTTTTAGCAAAAACAGTGCTCCATTTGCTGCTATATTCACGCTAATAAGTGTTAACAATAATTATAATACATCCCCGCCACAAATGGCTTGCCCAACGTGGAGCGCGAATTTAGAATGGAATGCAAAATTACGAGAATAAAGTGCTAATATCAAAAGGACGCTATCTCATCGTACAGGAAAAAGACGCCATTAGACCATCGTCTGATATCAACAAAACATCGATACACGGAGAATCAACGTGGGAAAAACACCGGAGATCATCTGGCGAAACCAACTACCCAGGAGACGCAAATAACCGGACGAAGAATCAGCAGAAAAGAAAGTAGGATCAAAAATTTTTTTGTGTCTTTATTTTATTTCCATTAGTTAATGATACTTAGAAGTGGAAAAGTAGCGGGACTTTTAACCAAAAGTGAATTAGATAAAGGAATTAAAATGTCGCGAAAAGAGATAGAAACAGGAGTGGGGGAAGGGGCAGATAGGCCTAGTTATCAGGAAGGATTAGAAGGTGCGGAACAGGCGGAAATAAGCAAAGACCAAAAGTTAATGATGATGATGTTTGAAAGACTAGAACAAAGTTTAGGCCAGAAAATGAAACAAAATAACATAGAATTAAAACAGGATATAGAACAAAGTTTAGGTGAGAAAATAGAGGGAGTGAGAGAGGACTTGGAAAATAATAAAAAAGAATTAGGTCAGAAAATGGAACAAAATAACATAGAATTGAGACAGGACATAGAACAAAGTTTAGGCCAGAAACTGGAACAGAATAAGGAAGAGATAGGTCAGAAAATGGAGGAAGTGAGAAAAGACTTAGAACAGAAAATGGAATTAGGTAGACAGAACTTAGAACAGCAAATGGAATTAGGTAGACAGAACCTAGAACAGAAAATAGAATTAGGAAGACAGGAGTGTAAAGAAAATATGAAAGTAATGGAAACTAATTTAAAATTAGTTCACAAAAACTTAAATGAAACAAAGGAAGCCTTAGAAGCTAGGATAGAAATGGTAGGAGATAGGATGGGAAAGATAGAATCAGAGATGAGGGAGAATAAAATTGTGTTAGAAGAAGAAATTGCTAGATGTAGGGATGAAATAACAGAATGTAATACAAGTGTAGACTGTAAGATAACAAATGTAAAAGCAGAAATAACTGAGGAATTAAGGAAAGAGATTGAGGTAGTAAAGAAAGATGTTATTAATGAAACTGTAGAACAAATTGTAATTCCTAAAATTAAGACAATGAATGATGTGATGCTTTCACAACAGGATGCTATAAATGATATGAAACAAAGCCACTTAGAAATAAAGAATGATTTAAAATCAATTTGTGAAGAAATGAAAAAGGGGAAAGAAAATTTGGCTAATGTAAATGATGTTGTGAAGGCATTACAAAGACAAGATGATTTAGATGTAAGTAATGTACAAGATGAGAGTTATTTGAGTAATGTACAAAATGTTGACTCACCATACAGAGAAAGAGGTTCACAACCAAACAATGACACAACACATAACACATGTTACACCAACAGCATATTACATGAAATTACACCACCTACATTTGACGAGGAGAAGGGAGACGATCCAAAACTCTTTGTTAAAGAGATGGAAGAATACTTTAAAGTGAAAAGGATACCAAACGAGCTTAGGATGATGATAGTAAAGGTGCTCTTAAAAAGCCACAAAGCATCCAAGGCATCTGAAAAAAGATCTGGAAAGATGGAGCTATTGTATACTGGACCACTGGTCATAACAAAACAGCTGGGTGACCACACATATGAGCTACAGAATACAAATGGCAAGTTGGTAGGAAGATACCATAAAAACAAATTGAAGCCATACAAAGAAAGGACCAAATAGCCTTTGTCAACAAATGTGTAAGGCAGGAGTAGTAGAGATGAAAGAAGATAACAATTTTTGATGGGTTACTTATAGGAAATTATGTTCAGAATAGGATTACAACAAGGAAGAAAATCAACATAGTCATTGGCTATATCGACCACAAAGAGCATTGTCAACAAAGACAGATGAGAACACTGATTGTCATTAAATAAATAAATCATAGCGACGGAAGATAATATGTTTTTGACATAAGGATGTCAGGGACAAAAATAAAAATGAATCAATTATGATGAAAAAGATATAATATTTCGACACAAAGATGTCGAGGGTAAATGGAGAAGAAAAATAATACAATTACAGAATAATTGTAAGTATAGAAGTTTTCTCTTATAAAAATAAGAGACAAAGAAATGACAATTAGTGAAGTGAGGAAAACCATAATCAGAAAAACAATGCCCATGAATTAAGATGAATATAGCCAATGCTAAGCTCGAAGAAATGTTGAACCAAACAACAATGAATAATAACCCAATCAAGGAAATTAGTACCATTAGTAACATCAGAGTTTAAGAACCGACTCAATAACCTGCCTATACATAAGCTTATAAGACAAAGAAGGCAAAGAACTGAATAAAGTATTGCCATAAATAAGATCATAATCATTAGCTCAAAATTTGTATCCTGTTTTTCTCTCCTCATAGCAAAGAATACAAGTCAAAAACCACATGAAACACTTAAATTGTATTTGTGTCAATGTCAAATGTACAATAACTGAGTATGTGTTGTATAAGAACTGAATATGTGTTGTACAATAACTGAATATGTATTGTATGATAACTGGATATATTGTACAATAACAGAATATGTTGAGTAATAACTAAATGCTTTATGCCAAAACTGAATATGTATTGCATAATAACAGAACATATGTATTATGATAGCAGGATATATTGTACAATAACAGAATATGTTGAGTAATAACTAAATGCTTTATGCCAAAACTGAATATGTATTGCATAATAACAGAACATATGTATTATGATAGCAGGATATATTGTACAATAACAGAATATGTTGAGTAATAACTAAATGCTTTATGCCAAAACTGAATGTGTATTGTGTAATAACTGAATATGTATTGCATAATAACAGAACATATGTATTATGATAGCAGGGTATATTGTGCAATAACTGAATATGTATTGTGTAATAACTGGATATATTGTGTAATAACTGAATATGTTGAGTAATAACTAAATGCTTTATGCCAAAACTGAATGTGTATTGTGTAATAACTGAATATGTATTGCATAATAACAGAACATATGTATTATGATAGCAGGGTATATTGTGCAATAACTGAATATGTATTGTGTAATAATTGGACATGTTGTATAGTAATCAAATGTGTTGTACAACAACTGAATATGTATTGTATAATGACAGAAGGTGTGTTGTATAATAACAACATATATGGTATGATAGCAGGATATATTGTACAAGGACTGAATATGTATTGCATAATAATTGGATATATTGTGTAATAACTAAATATGTTGTGCAATAACTGGATATGTATTGTGTAATAACCGAATGCATTGTGTAGTAACCGAATATGTGAAACTTATAAAGACATGTTGTATTATGTCAAAACAAAGGACAAAGACAAACAGTGAAGAAGACTATAAAGAAAAAAAAAAATATATTGTACAAAGTGATTGAATCATAGAAGTAGGGAGAAGTGTTGTATTGTGTTTCAAGATTGTAAATAAGGTGACAATTTGAAAAACAAAACAAGGGGCATATGAGACAGAATATTGACTAATAGAAGATTGTTCATGTAAATATTTTTGTAAGAGTGTGTAAATTTTTTAATTCTTTTAATTTGGGTGTATCAGGGACTTATTTCTTTTGATAATACTCAAAATAGACAATGTCTTCTCAACTGTTTGAGTTCGACCAATGAGAACTGTTGCGCGGATGGATACATAAGAATGGCGGTGTTGCGTCATAGGACGCTCAGAAACTACTTTCATTAGCGTCGGTGAATTCAAAGTGTAAGGACGTATAATTGTTGATGGCGTGTGAATATGTGAATTACACCAAAACTTTTAAACAACATGGACGCTATCCAATTTTAAGAGTTGTTAACTAATTGCTTTGTGAAAAGAAGTGTAGATGAGCGAATAAATGTGTTTCTAATAAAAGTACGTTGGTTTATGCATTCCATTCTACGACCACATCCCCTGCAAAGAAGAGTGGCGTCTGCTCTAACAAACTTTCCACCTTTTAGCAAAAACAGTGCTCCATTTGCTGCTATATTCACGCTAATAAGTGTTAACAATAATTATAATACATCCCCGCCACAATACGTTTAACACTAGGCAAAAAAGAAATATACATCGTCCCAATGCCAAACTCTCTTGCTTCCAGAAAGGTGTTTATTGTGAAACAATTAAAATATTTAATGCTCTCCCCAGTAATCTAAAGGAAAATGTTAGCAATTTCAGAGTTTTTAAAGCTTCCCTCAAAGAGTATCTCTGTGATAAGTCATTTTATTCTGTAGAGGAATATTTAAATCAATAATCAGCCTAATGTCAGATCAGTTGTATTGTTCGATAGGTACCAATTAGGGAATTTAGTATAACAAGGGTAGCTGAAAATACAATAATGACGTGCAGGCTACAAAAAGCCAACTAATTGATTACAATTTAAGTGCCAATATTAAGTAACAGTGTTAATATTTTTGTTGATATTTTGAAAATGTATATTTGAACAATCATGTTGGACACGCTTTATGTAAAAGTAAGGATGTAAATAGATATTCTGTATATATGAACATAATTGAAATGTTGTCTACTCTGTACATTACATACTATGTAAGAATTAAAATAGGTATGCTATGATTAATGTGCACAGTTAATATTTTGAGGTCGCTTATCTTAAATTTGACACACTTAACACATGAGTAAGAATACTGTTTACTAATAAGCTAAATGTACATCTGTAACCTGTTAGAATGTATTACTTAGCTATAAATTTGGACTGCTTTTTCATACAAGCAAAAATGTAAACATTGAAGCAATGACACAGTCTGTAAAAGCCAAGTAACATGATTTTGTACATGTATAATAACTATGTGTCAATGCACTAGAAGTATTATCTTCATCTCGTACTTAACAGCAAAACATGAAACCTATACATGTTTTGCATGTTTTTTATGCATTTAATTGTAAATGCTTTTGACATGTTCTATGTTCAAGGTCTGACTGACCATCATTGAACCTACAGAACGCAATCTAATCTGATCTAATCTAATCTAATCTATTTCTCTATTTTGACCTTTGAGTTCCTTAGGTACATACTCATCTCCTATATTTTCTTCATTAATGTTTTGTCTGCAGGTATTAGGGCTACTTGAAGCTTTTCTCTTTTTGTATCTTTTACTCTTGACTTCAGTCCAACTTACCTCCCTATCCAGTTCCTCTTCATCAGTAAAATAGTTTTCATTTCTTCCTAAATTTGAGGGACCAGCATTAGCTTTGTCCAACAAGGTAATTTTCCTCTCAAGCTTCTTAATATTTTGTTTTAAACTAGTAACAATCTGCTCAAGGTTTTGTCTAGCTTGTAGTTCTTTTTGCCATTCCTCATAATAGTCAAGACTATGTGAATGTTCTTGATTTCCCTCAAGATTCTTGCCATTAGTTGGCAGTGAATCATCCAATAACTTATCCTTCAGAGATATTGGTGATCTCTGAATCAAGGTACTTCTTTTAAATCTTCAATAAGCAAAGATTGACCTCTTCCAGAATCCATGAGGGGATGCCTCTAAAGAGGGTGGATTTGCCAGGACTTTGCCTGATCTACCACCTGGGGTATTTACTTCTGTATTTGTTTTTACCATTGCTTGTTTAATGCTCAACCTACATCTAAAGAATAGTAAAAATGAAAGGCTCCCATAGCCCTCGAAACCTAATAGCATCTGGGGTCGAAGAGAATAAGAGTTGGTGCAGTGTGGCCGACAGAAAAGAGTATAGAAGGAGACAGGCACAAAGTAAGTGGAAGAACTGCCATGTCTCGGCTAGAGGACCAGAGGAGAGCCACCTCCTGTGCAGTACAGGTTACTGCCCCCTATGGGAGTGTTAGGTTTGGGACCCCTTATTGGTTATTCAGGGTTGCCCTGATAGCAAACGAATCGTACAGGGTTATCCACGATCCACCACCTGTGGACCTGCCTGGTAGCTAACACCCAAGCCCCAGGATTACTAAGATAAGCGAAGTTTTTAGTTTATAATTTGTTCTTACTTTAGAATCTTGTTACTTCACTGTTAATAGCTTCAATTTCCTTAATTAGTTAAAACAATGTGATTGACAGCTACCTTTCCTCAACCTTAAAATCATCAAGAAAGTAAACCTTCTAATGTTTGGCATCTACAGAAAACCCACATACACCAATACTTGTAGCTACATAAAGCAAAACAGTTATAACCCTGTTCCCAACAACCTGCAGCACTCAACAGTCTTATGCACAGATTAGTAAATGTCCCTCCCTGTGAACAAAGAGGAGTATGACTGTAGGCTAAACAACATATGTAACAGACATAGCTATGGAAAATGGATCCTGTAAAGAAACAGTACATTGGGTGTCAGAGAAAATGTAAGCACAAGATCCAAACACTGTTTGAGATATGTTGACGATGTTTTATTAACAACAAGAAATAAAGCTGTCCTGACTGAAACATTAAAAAAGGCTGGTAGAACTGTCTAACCAATATGGCCTGATGATAACTGTAGATAAAATTAAACATTTTAAGTGCACTGCAAAGAAAGAAAATACTAAAGATATAATAATAGAAAATAGAAAATAGAAAATTTGAAGGAGTGGATTCTTTTAAATACTTTGGGTCTATAATCAATAATAATAATAATGATATAAAGAATGAAATAAAAGAAAGAATTGCTCTAGGTAATAGAGCATTCTATGCTAACAAATTTCTATTTAGGAGTAAGTATCTAAGTCAGCAAAAATAAGATTATACAAATTCATCAACAGACCTATTGTAACATATGTGTGTGAAACATAGGTCCCTAACAAAACAAATAAACAAAAGCTAATGGTATTCGAAAGAAGGATATTACATACTATATTTGGAGCAATGAAACAAAATGATAATACATGGAGAATATGTTATAATAACAAATTAAATTAATTAATCAAAAATGAAAATATCATTAACCACATACAAGCTTTAAGATTAGGATGGTTTGGGCACATAAATCGGACACTGGATGATAGAATGGTTAACAGAATATATAAATGGACCCCAATGAATATAAGATGAAGGGGCCGTACTAAAAATAGATGGTTAGATGAAGTACTCGATGATATCAAGCATATGAAAATAAAAAATCTGATGTGTTGCACTCACATGACTTTCTCTACTCTTGTACTAACCATTCTTACAAACTCTTATTCCTATACCTTCTTTGTGTTAGTTGAGATAAACATTTGTTCAAATTATCTTATTGCTTATTTCCTTGTAGGTACAAGGGGAATATTAGAATACAGTAGACTTTGAGCGATAGACAAATCTTTTAAAGCTTTGAGATCCTGTTCTCTTTGCATGCTTAACATATAAAAAGATGAACAACAATGTTCCATTTCACAAAAGTTTTAAGTTTTTTGAAACTGACACAAATAATTTGTCTATCTCTTACAGTTTATGAGTTATGCAAAAGTCATCTGGAGTAAACAGGACTATATGGACTATAGCCAGAAAATTCAAAATATGCACTATTTTCCTTTGTTATAAAAGTATCTTAAACATATGTCATTTTAATCAAAATCGTTAGACATTTTCAAGAAAATCAAAATTTTCAAAAAACTTTCCATGTAAAGCGTAGTTTAGGGTGAGGCTATTTCTTTAAAAATCTATGTGTCGCATCCTTAAAAGATATTAAACTTAAAACACCAACTTTGGTTTTTTACTGACTTTTTGTTTTTGAGTTATGCTGTCCACAGACTGACAGACAGACAGACAGACACACACACACACACACACACACACACACACACACACACACACACACACACACACACACACACACACACACACACACACACACACACACACACAAACATGGACATTTTTCCAAAAATGTTGTTTTTGGATTCAGGGATCTCCAAATATATATTTCCGGTGAAATCTTGACATTGAATTTTTGGGTGGAATACAATACTTCCTCTACATAGGTACCAGTAGAGAAAGTAAAAATTGGCCTGTTTGGTACAAAATAGAAAAGTCTGGAAATAAATTGTTGAGAAGGCCAAAACTTTTGTAAAGTTGTAGTGCCTTAGTAAGAAGAAGAAGAAGAAGAAGAAGAAGAAGAAGAAGAAGAAGAAGAAGAAGAAGAAGAAGAAGAAGAAGAAGAAGAAGAAGAAGAAGGAGAAGGAGAAGAAGAAGAAGAAGGAGAAGGAGAAGGAGAAGAAGAAGAAGAAGAAGAAGAAGAAGAAGAAGAAGAAGAAGAAGAAGAAGAAGAAGAAGAAGAAGAAGAAGAAGAAGAAGAAGAAGAAGAAAGAAATAGAAACATAACTACGTCGGGAGAACTAAAACAAACATGAAAACAAGAACAAAAGAACTCATCAGGAACATTAAGCAAACAAATGAAGACAAATCAATAGTAACTTGACATTTTTGGAGAGACCACTGCACCATAAACAGAAATCCAATAATACTAAATGACATTTTCTGAAAAACAGAACTCACAGTTTGAGAAAACATTTACATTTGGAAAAACAGAAAATGCCTCCTCAATTTTGAAATGCCACCAAGCAACATACTTATGCAGAGGTTCATCCAACCACCACCAGCGATCAAACCAACCATCACAATGTATGATGCAGGCAGCTAACCAGGAACTGAGGATGGGAGTAAATAGCTCCTGGAACTGTCTTTTCTTATTAAAAACGTAAGCGATATAGTGTCAAAAATCAATTCAATAGTTAACTAAATTACAGGTTGTATTACCTATACCACCACTAGTGGTTCTGATTTTCTCTTTGACAAGTGTTGCTAGCACATAGCCATCTAGTGCTAGTTTAACGTATACACCACTTTGTCTGTAAAACACTTCAGCAGGAAATATTGCAGGAGCCAAAAACTGACCAGGGGTGAAGCCTCAGGGGAGACAGGGTAGACAGCGTCTCTCTGCAAAAGAGAATTTCTTTAACTTTTACATGAAGCAGGTATTTGTATTTCCCGCTTAGGAAGCTTTCATCTCTTTATGACCATTTACTCGACTCTGCTATGGAGATGTGGTACAGGACTGCCTGTTGCCTGTTGCAGACATTTGCCCATCTGTGTATTTTGCCATGCTTAGAGCATGACAGAAAGCAGTGCGCCATCTGACACCGGTTTGTGAACTATAATGTTTCCATATAGCAAGATTTCTCTGCCCAGTAGACAGTCTAGCCTCCGTCTCCTTTGGCTGTATTGGCTGTTGTGGTAATGGAATGTTTTTGAGGCAAGGGACAAGTGCTCTTATTGGCTACCTTTCAAGCGCATTTATAGGGATTAATTTGAATTGAATTGAGATATATGAAGAGAAATTCTAAATTAACAATACCCTGTTGTATAAATAGCAATTATTTAAAAGTTCTAAATCTATCCAGTATCCTTACATGAGCAATTCTTGTATATATATTTCACAATCTCCAAAATGGTTCTAACGATTTGGATCAAAGTTTCTATTCAGATACGGTTTTGCTCTTTAGGTTTATCTATATAGGTGCCTTTCCTGAAAAAATATGATTTTATACAAAAAAGCATTTTTATTCCCTCTTCTACAGAGCAATTCTTGTATATATATATTTGGCATATTTCAGAAACGGCTCTCATGATTTTAGTTTTCTCCGGAAGCGAGCTGATGGTGAAGGATGACGGTAAGATGAATCTATCCTGCCACTTACTTCACGACTCACCACTAAAACTGACTTATGTAACAATACCAGTTCAATTCAATAATCACAAATATCTTTTTGGGAAGAATATGGTGAATCAAATTACCCATAACTTTTAAGGTAGTATAACTCAGTTACTCCCTCAAAAAGTTCACATTTGACTTTGACTGTTTACTTTGAACATATTTCAAAGGCATTTTGCTTTTATCATTATATGAGCCACCTGATGATGGAATCACGATGCTCCCAAAACATGTTGGAAGTAAATAGCCAAACAGAAAACTTTTTGACTAAGTGATCTACTGAGTATATTACTATAATACTTCAGTTATTCTTGTTTATAGTAATTTAAATTGTAAAGTCTGTCTCCAGAACTTATTTGAATGCATTTGACCTGGTAAAGGAGATTGCCAAGTTAGCTGCTGAAGAGGAAGATTGCATGTGGTGAGAGCTCTGGCTCATTAGTTCAAAAAGCAATTAAGGAACAGTGGGAGTGGACATTGGACATACAGGGTTAGAACTGGCTTTCTTGGAAACAAAAAATCAAGAGACCATGGAGTACCAGAAAATAGAGGAAAATTTAATATCTTCATCATGATAATGGTTAGTCTGATCTAAGTGGTAAGATATATATCGTCAAAATACTTGGGCTCAGATGAATGAAAAGGCATCATTAGCTTTCATAAAATGATTAAGACAAAACCAAACAAGGAAAAATATTTGTATATATGAAATAAAAGGGAGAGGGAAGTCATTACATGGTTTCATCCAGACTAATAAAAACTGAAGCCTAGTCCCTAGATATTTGTATTAGTAGATTTAAATTGCTTCGCTGTTAATAGCTTCAGTTTTTAATTAAATAGAGTACTTCAAATGTTTGAAAAACATTTTGCTAAAGGTTACTTACTATAGGAGCTGGAACAATAGCCAGATTTTCACTTGGAGGAGGCTTACTGAAAGGTTTAACAAGTTTTCCATTTTGTAATGTTGTCAGCAGCGCCTTCAAGTAGTTATGACGCAGGCACATAGTCTCCATATTGTGCACTTCTATTCTCATTAATTTAGCTAACCACAATCGAATTTTAACTCGATCTGTAACAAATATACCTTGGTAAATAGTCTATTAATATAATTCTCATGTCTCAGGTGGAGCTGCATAATGTGGCTAAACTTTAACATATTTTAGTTTTAAGTTTTATTTGCGTTTATTCACTACTTATGTTTATGCTGGCTTCAGACAAAGTGATAACAGAATATATACTGAATTTTTCATGAATAGTCCTTTTCATTCACAACAAATTTTATAAAACTTATTTATGCTCGAACATACCCAAATTTATTAATTGTAAGGCTGATGGTGATCCTTTAATGAACCTCCTTAAGTTCAAACTTTCATTAAAGGACTGGTCTTCATCCAGTCAGACAATTTAATTTTCATTAAAAGACAGTTGTTCCACCAATCAGAGAATTCTCATACAGTAATGGCAAAGCGCAATATTGATTAATTCTCGAAACGGAACTAGTGCAAGTTTAGAAAATGCTAAAATGTTGGACACTACTGACAGTGAGATGCAACTTGCTCCACCTAAGTAAGATGCAACTTACACAAAACACACAAATTAACCTCAATACCGCATCGGTCCCACAAATCAATTTTACTAATTGCACAATAAATAACTTATACATGAAATAAAGCTTAGTCTGAAAACCAATATACTCAATTTGCCCTCTATTTTTCAATGCTATATAGCATTCCAAGATTATCATTTTCATGATGCAGCTGTGAGGTGCTGGAAACAAACCTATTATTTAATGCCTGTGCAAACTCCAAATGTCAGCTGATGCATTATGTAGGTAGTCCCTGTGAGTGTTCAACATTTTACAATATTTCAACTATAAAATTAGGTATATGGTCGAGCATAAATTGTCTCATGAAACTTAACTATAATGGTAATTAAGATGGTTGTATGAAAATATATACTCATGTCTTAATTAGTACCATTATTGTCTCATTGCATAATATACTAATAGGTGACTGGTTAAACTATGCAAAATAGACAAAAATGTAGTATACAAAAAATAAATCTCATTATACACACAATTTAGGTGAAATCAATTTCTACTTTTTACATTTGGGATAAATACAAGTTCTCAGCCTCTCTCAAAACCTGCAAAAGTTTTTTATCTGCTGTAAACAAACCAAAAAAAAAAAAAACTTAACATACCCCAAATGAAAGAAACTTTACAAATAAAGCCCAACTCTACAACAATATTAACAACAGTAAGATGAAATATAAACCTTACAGAAGAAATAATAAAATCTAATATGAATACAGCTGTCTAACGAACATTAGCGATGGAAATAATCCATACATGAATCCTATACCATTCTGGCTCCATGTTTATGCTGATGGACCCTTAATCTCTCAGGAAAAAGGTGTAGTAGCAGGAGCAACTTGTTCTCTTTTTTCCTTTTCTAAATCCGTAAAATTTAGAACAACAAGTTGCAATGGAGAAACTGAAACAAACATTCCCTATGACATCTTCTACATGATATTAAACACTTCACAAATAGAAATTGTCAACATTAATTAACAAAATTGAATAAAAGAATAGTATTACAATGGATACTAGCACATTTTGGTGCATATTGTCGCCCATCGCATTATTGTCGGCACTACCGCAAAGGAGCCGAAGGGAAGAGACAGAGAATGGCCACATTGTTAGGGCGCTTGCCAAAAGAGAGAAAGGGATACAGACTTCTGGAATTTTCTGCTTTGTATTTCACCACAATAATAACTGAACTTTCCTGAAGTTTCCAGAATAGTGCCTGGGAGATATAAATAGCGGTAAAGTGTGAGAAGGGACAGTTTTTGTGTTACTAATTCGGAGCCGTGCTGTTGGTGAATCGGAAAAGACTTTCTTGCTGTTGCAACGAGTGTAAAAAGTTACTGTTTACGGAAATAAAAGTGTTTCTTTATCTCGACTATATCTGTCTTCTTTACTTTACACCCACCAAAGTCACAATATGGTAATGAGACAGCAGACAACTTAGAAAAAAAGGATGCCTTCTCACCTATGGACCAACTAGAAAATTAACATTTGGTTCTGTAAAACAATAAAAAACCAACATAAAAATTTCAATAACATTATAATATCTCAAGGGAAAAAATGGGAAATCCTTGCCCAGAATCCAAAAGTAATACCCGATCTACCTAGAAAACAACAGTTGCAGCCTTTCAATTGTTAACAGGACACAATTGTATGGCTAAACATTTACATAGAATGGTCGTATATGAGTCCCCAGTTTGTCCACTATGCAGTCTAAATGAAAAAAATGGACTACATTCATCCTCAAAATTCTCATCAGTTTTCAATATACAAATGATTATGAAAAAATCTGATATGTTGTACTCACATGACTTTCTTTACCCGTGTACTAACCAATCTTACAAACTCTTATTCTTCATGTTAGTTGAGATAAACATTTGTTCAAATTATCTTATTGTTTATTTCCTTGTAGGTACAAGAACAATATTAGAATACAGTAGGCTTTGAGCAATAGTCAAATCTTTTAAAGCTTTGAGATCCCGTTCTCTTTGCATGTTTTACATATAAAAATATTAACGATGTTCCATTTCATGAAAGTTTTAAGTTTTCCAAAACTGACATGAATAACAAGAAATATCTCCAAAATGGTTCACTCTACAAAAAAATTTATCTGGACATAAATTCTGTGTTTTAGCAAGGTCTACATTTTTTATGTGTTAAGATTTTGTCTATCTCTTACGGTTTACAAGTTATTTAAAAGTCATCCAGAGTAAACAGGACTACATAGGCTATAACCAGGAAATTCAAAATATACATTTCATTTGTGAAACAAATATCTTAAACATATGATATCTTAATCAAAATTTTTAGAGCCATTTCAAGAAAATCAAAAATTTCAATGTAGAGGGTAGTTCAGGGTGGGCTATTTTCTTCAAAATCTTTGTGTCGCATCCTTGAAGGACATTAAGCTTAAATACCAACTTTGATTTTTAACCAACTTCTCATTTTTGAGTTATGCTGTACACAGACTGACAGACAGATACACACACACACGCACGTGCACACACACACACACACACACACACACACACACACACACACACACAAACACGCACACACACATACATACATACACACACACAATAATATATGTAAGTAACTACATAGATATTTTGATTTATTAAATGCATAAACATGAAAATACGAGACATTTTTAAGCAGACTCTATAGTTGTGAATACTTCTTAATAAAAAGTCAATACATCAGTGCCACAACAGCAACAAATACCAACCAATTATATTTTGAAAATTACTTTATTTTATTTATGACTCATGTTATAAGTTGCTTTTACCATAAAGAAATTAATTAGCAAGACAAAAATTAATTTGCTTACAGTAATTTTCTATCAGCTATCTCTGCATCTATTACATTATTCATAAGAATACCTTGAAGACATGATCAAAATGCAGATTTTCTGATATGTCCTTTTCCTCTAAATGGAAGTTTTTGATACCCAAATGTAGTAATGGAATATTTATGGAGTTACTAATTTTCTTCTCCAATGATAATAGTGTTTGTTAAATACTTATATCAGTTAAATTTTATTAACAAATTATTTTAATCTAATACTTTTTTCTTTTAGATTGTGACAGAAACACAAAATCCATTCCAGTCCCATTTCTTTTTTCTCACTTTATTTTTTCTTCTAAACTTTTGCACTCTTCTACTGACGTTAACACAGTCTACAGTCTTTCGTGATATTACAACTCACAACTGTTTACTTCTCATAATCTTGACTTTTCACTTTCTCTGTCTCTCAAATATTAACTCCAACAATTCTATCACTCCACACTCATTAAACTTCTTCACTTCGACGCGACGTATCTCTCACAGCTGTCTCGTACTCACTGACACACTGACCGATTCAAAAACTCTCTCGCGCTCCGCAAGCTTTTATACCGTTCTTTCTCGAACGTCTGCAAACAAGCCGGCCGCCGGACATTTCTCGAATGACCTGGAAAATTCCTTTCTTGACGTGCCGCGCTCATTTTTGTCACGTGTTTGCTTGCGTGAGTGGTTCAATTCTTATACAACAAGAATTCAGCTTCTAATACCGGGTGGAAGGGAAGTCATTACATTAATTTAAACCAGTGGTAGATCTTGGTATTTGGAACATATTTTGTATCTTACGTTTTTGTTCCTGACCATTTCCTACAGATATTTTAATTTTGTCGAAAATAAGCTGGCAACACTACAGATTGTGTGGGTGATCACTTTCCGTAGCTCAGTACATAAACACTGTAACGGTGCGTCTTGAGAACATAAACACATACCCTGCCTTGTCCTTTCGTGTTTACTGTGCGAGTATAGGCTAATCACAAGTGTTAGCTTCCAAAACATTACATGAAAATGAAAGCGCAAGTGCCCGACCTGTTTACATGAACAAACCATTTCAGTTCCCTGACCAACCTCAACGCAACGTTGTCGACTTCACGTCTGAAGGCTGATCGTAGTATTCCTTTACGTCTTTTAAGTGATTAATTATTTCGAAACCCTGTGTGATGTCCCATAATTACTACCAAAGCTATATCAGAAATAAGTTACTCTACGCATCTTACAAGTAACAAACTGTTACTTTCGTACATTCTTGTGGAATTACGCATCCAATTTGGATCAAAAACTACTCGTATTTATTTTTTCGAAATCGGCTGATCAAAGAACAAAATGCTATTCGACATTTTTGTTTGTGATCCTGGCAATTGACAAGCGTCGTTAAACAACGGAATATATATATATATATTTTTTTTTTTTTTTTTTTTTTTTTTATAACTTGAAGTATACGTTTTACCTGCCATGCAACGCCGAGACTCACAACCCTGAAACGGACAAGCAGGATGAAGGTGAGATGAAATTAAGGAAGGCAATTAATCTTCCCAGCATTCGCCCACTAACCCGGGGAAACCACCTAAAAATACGAATGAGAAAGGAAGCACGGCCGCAGCAATCGAAGCAAATGACTTCCGGAATGCCAGTCGCATACGTTACCGCGGCACCACATGGCTCGGTTGTTCGGTATATCCACACAGTTACTTAGTTTTTCATTGCGTGCCAGTACCTAGGTACTCATTAGTTGAGATAGTACGTACATATCTACACACTTGGGTTACTTACATATCATTTTGTCTGGCAAATAAAGTCAGATTACAATAAATGATCATGCAGCGCTCTTGTTATTATAATGTATCTGTAATCCCATGCTCCTAACCTCAAAATGCTTAGCTTGGCACTGCCTTTCTACTCATTATTTTTTCCTTAACCTATATATTTCCAACAAATGATGTAGGAACGTATATTTTATTTAAAACTACCCTTTGATAGTCTATATTTATTATTAAGAATTAATATAAACTTAAGAATTATCTTCTTATTTTTAAATCACCCAAGGCTGAATGAGAGAGCTAGTAAATAATAATTATACACAACAGCGTATGTAAGTCAAGATAATCTGTCTTAACACAAACTGGAATACAAGACAATTGGTGATGGTCCTATAAAAGAGTAACATAAATATTGATTCTTTTTACCCTTTTCATTAAAGAGGCATATTAAACTTTTCGCCAGCAGAAGATTCCAAAGAAACCCATCTTGTGTACAGTTGTCCATCCTTTGCCTAAAGCGTAACGTTTCAACATTAAAACTAATGCTATTTAAATCTTAGTTATTTACTTCACTCATTGCCTACTAGATTCGCTATGTCTGTAGCACTTGGTTCGATATTTCGACTTTCTCTACTATGTATAATAATTAGGGCATGCCTGAGCGACTCGCACGATACCTTGAGCGACCTTCTTTTTTTCTTTTACCTGCTAAACATAGTTATTTCTGACTGCGCTCTCTGAGCACCAGTTGCCCAAGCCTGAAGCAAAGGAAATATTCTATTCCAGCCAAAAATTCTATGCCGAGATTTTAACCGGAAACATATGAGGCCCTCTGAACGCGAAAACAGCACTTTTAGAATAATAAAACCCGTGTGTGTGCGCACGCGCGCTTGTGAAAAGCATGAATCATAACGAAATTTTGGTTAAATACCAAAATTGTTATTTAAGTTCAGAATCTTCTAAGGAATCTCTCCAGCCCAAACTAATATTTACGTGGAAAATGCTAAAATATATTGATTATCTCATAACTTATTATACCATACGACCACATTCAGGATATTTTATGACGAATAAAATATTTATGCAATTTTCTGAGAATGGCCTCTGAAGTGATTTCATTCTGGGTAACATTTTTTTAACGACTCTGTCAATTGCCAGGATCACATCAGCGTCGTCGGTGCCAGTAAATCCACTGACATGGAGCTGTAGTTTTTAAGCACACTTAAAAGCCATTAGTCTGGACCGGATTTCAACCCACGACCTTAGGATAAGTAGGTCAGCAGGTCGCGAGCTCGAATCTCGCTTAGGGTAAGTTATCCGGATAAGGTTTTTTTCCGAGGTTTTCCCTTATCCTAAGAAGACGAATGTCGGGTAACTTAAAGCCCTATGGACCTCGGACTCGTTTGAGCATTATTTCATCCATTTCATTCATTCACCGTGCGATATGACATTACGTTGGAGGACGTTTAAAAAACAAAAAAAAAAAAAAAAAAAAAAAAAAAAAAAAAAAAAGTAGGTTAGCATTTAACCAATTGAGCCACCCAGACCGACTGCATGATTTTTGCATAACTGGTAACCCGTAAGAGATAGACAATATCTTACTACACAAAAAAAAACGTAGGTATCATTTAAGTACATAACTTGTGTCAGAGACATTTTTTGTGAAATACTGAGTTTATATTTATGGACGATCTTTAACGCTATATTCCTCAGCCTTCCATTCTATATTGAACGTTAAAGAATGCCTTATTTTTTACGTGCCGTGAATTTACGACACCAGACTACTGGCTTTACTTCCTTTTCGAAGGGTGCCATGCTAAGGATTTTTGCGCCCGAATAGATCATTGCCCTCTCCCGGGTTTGAACCACGACCTTGGGAACCAGGGACTAGGTGACCAAGATATATCAGGGGCGTAGCGTCAATGGATGTGGGTGATGTGTTGCATACCCTGTCAGTTTTCTTTAGTTAACTTTTCCTATTATCTATACAGGGTGTCCCAAAATTAGACCGACAAAATTTGGGAGCTAGTAGATAACATATTTTTTTCAAATATATTAAAATCCATTTCAAACCCCTTAAAAAGAACTTCCCAATCCACACAGTAATTGGGATGTTTGGATAACAATGTAGCCCAGGAATTTATGTTTCCAACGGTACAGTAACGCAAAGCTCCATTCATTGTTGTCCTTAAGTATTTGACTGTACTCTGTAAGATTATTTAATTGGATAACTAAGTTGTCCACATCGTCCAGGAAACTGCGCAGAAGTAAATTTGTTTTTGCTAGCTTTCAAATAGTATTACTTATGAAACTGCATATCAATTGGAGTTTCCAGAGTGAAAGGAATAACTGAGAAGATCAAATACACCGAGTGTGTAAGTAGTATCAAAACCGGCCAAGCCACACAATTTTGAAAAGTGAGTTTTTAAATTACTCTTTCTGGTGATAAATTAATATGCATCAAATATGGCCAAGACAACATATTACACGTCGTTGACTTTAGAGTTGTGCAACAGAATGGGCCAAGTCATGCAGGAAGTGCATTCAAAACCAGCCAAGTCAATGAGGGAAGTTATTGTTACAATGACATCCCTCTTCGGCGTTTTCGCTTTGAAACCTTAGTATCGCCGGCTCAACAAACCATCAGCTCTAAATGCATATGCAGAAGTTAAAAAATAATTCATTATTTTAGCTGCAGATGTTATGTTGGTACAAATGACCTTTTAAATTGGCGCGAAAGCATTTTCCTTAATGCCATGTTATTCACATATGCCAAGAGTATGCCAGACATTGTAATCTAATGTAAAGTAGGATTGAGGTGTGCAAAATGATGTGTATCAAAGTGCTGTTGTTTTAATAGACAATTCGTATTATTTTTCATGCCAAATTTCTCCTGTATTAAAGCTTAAAGTGAAAGGGGAAAAAATTGTGTGTTTTTTTTTTTTTTTTTTTTTTTTTTTAATTTTCTTATGCTCTTACTAATTTTTGTTCTACTTTAATATTATACTGCATTTTTTTAATAATTAATTAATACATTATGTTTTTATTGATCTTGGGTACCGTTTGAAATAAAGTATTTCTTATTAGAAAGATTTAGAATTTAAAAAATGTTTGTCTGCAACAAAACCGGCCAAGTCGAAACTTAAAATTTTGAAAAAATACAGTAAATCATTAATATGATTTTCCATATTAATACAACATAAACCCATCGTATGGAGCCTAATAAAAGTGAAACAGAAATATTGCTAACTTTAATTGGTTTGTCTGCATAAGTTTTTAATGAATACTGAAAAAAAGATTGTGACTTGGGCGGTTTTGATACTAGACCACTCAACTATTGTATTATGTGTATATACATTGTAACAAGCGGCAATTCCACGAATCCCACTACTGACACCAGTGTGACAAAATGACAAAAGACCAGTCGTTACTTTTTGTCACTTTATTTTCTTCCAAAATGTTTGCAGAAATACACAGTTCTCTTCTACTGACGTTAACAGTCTACAGTAGAACTGTAGATTCGTGATATCACAACTCAATTGTTCTCGTCATAAGCCTACAGTATGTAGTAGCAAGGACTATTAACATAGGATTCAGTTCTTCATGGATCATTATCGTGCCGAAGCGTAGGTGTGCTTAAAAGAAGAGCGATTCATTGGCTTCATGGGAACTGTATCACTCGCATACCTTTGCATATGATATCATCTGGTCTGGGATTGGCGAAGCAGCCGGTAAAACAGGTATGAGCGGGATCGATGATCTCAGTCAAGAGCTCTTGTGTTGTCTTCTGGGCGGCGCCAGGAAATTAAAAGGTTCACATTACCTCACTGGAACAACTGGATTGAGAGCCTGCCTGCTTAATTAAGACAGTGACGACGTATCAACTGCTGCCTAATAGGGAAATGATCAAGCGTTATTTTCGTGTATCGGAATTAACTGCCTTAGTTTGTGATGACAGTTACAGCATAACGATTAACATATTAGTGCCTTAGTGTGTGTTTGCCTGTTATCGGTAGCAGAAACCTTCTGTTACAAGGGAGAACATGCCACTTTGTAGCGTCTGATTCACAATCGCTAACCTAACGACCATTCACAATGCAGCCATAGGCGTAACGCAAGAATTTGGCACAGGTTTCTGCGCCTCTATTTTTATAGGTTAGGGTTGAACGGTTAGCAACCAAACTTCGAACTGCAGCGCTGTGAGCAACACGTGTTCACCTTATATCAGGGTGTGCTAATAATTGTGAAACAATCCACATAGAGATTGTAGGCACGAGTACTGTTTAATTATATTTACGAAAGCAATTAATACTTGAATGGCAATTGATTTAAGGAATGCTGTAGAGAGGTAATTTATGGAAAGGAGGGAAAAAACCGAGTACTTAAGCCTTGAGCGCTTTGCAGTGCCGAGGAAAGTACAGATTAAAGTACGAAAAACCATCCTTAGGGAATCGTAATGACGCTTCACCTTTAGTTTTTCATCTTAACCACAAATTAATGCGTAAGAGAAATATACAGAAACTAAGCGTACACTTCTGCTATAGGTGACGCGACTAAAGTTTGTCAACGAGAACTGCGCGGACCTTCGGTACTACTCGGATGAAGTCGGGTTATCTCGCTCGGTTAAAGGCCACATATCATTCCCACTCTCCGCATTGTACTTGCTGATCCCACTGTCTATTCTCTGTCCATTCATTCACAGCAATATGCACTTCTCGAGACGTTGTTACGTACTGGGACCCGTAATAGGGATATTGTCGCCCTGGAACAGGCCTAACGGTACGCTTCGGTACGTTTACGAAAATAGTTTTCTGCGCATCCTGCAGATTGGCAAGCTTTAGTTCCGTCAGCTGTACATGTCGCCATATTGTTTTATGTGTTTACGAAAATGGAGATCTAGCGCCAACATCACGACCTCCAGTTACTTCTATAAAACATTTTAAGTTTAGCGAGCATATTACTTGCAAATCTGATAAAGGAATCCATCTATGAGAAGACAGTTTAATGATTATGAAGTAAAAGTAAATAAGTGTACTCCGAACACGAGAAGATTCTTTAATCCCAGTCACTTACAATTAGTGCGTTTCATAGTAGGTTGGTAACCCTGCAATGCAGGGAGAAATTGTGTTGAGACTGATGACGTGTACTGCTATTTGCGTAGTATAGTACCTTTTTTTCCTATTTATTTATAAGTAAAGGCCGGAGGGATGTGCGCTCGCATGGGATACAGGTTAGCTGGACGCAGAGTATGAATGACGTCAGAAGTACAGCCCGGCCATCAAATGTGAAAACGACTGCCACTAGAAGCAAGAGTCGAAAATAACGTAACGTAGTATTCTGCGAACTAGTGAAGCATTGCAAGTGTGTGCAGACACAAGGTCAAGGTGTGCTATATCACGACTGTTTTGTTTCTTCTCGCAGTGAGCTGTAGACGTGGAGTGATAGTGTTCATATGATGCTTGTAGGTTGTGCTGCACTGAAGCGATTTTCGTGGTCAGGCTGTACCTACCTGCAGTTGTTTACATGTGCAAGCGATAACAGTAAAGTCAATGTGCAATATACCTACAGGAACGCACACGCCTCCGGCCTTTATTTTTGACTACATGGATTTTCGTGCTAGATAATATTATGTTACTCAGTTTGAGCTTACGCTTGGAAAACTTCCGCATGGAATTCACTGATCTACATGTATAGATGATGTTTTCGTAGCCTTATTGATGTGATATTGTACGAGTATACAGTTATTTTCACATAAATGCAACTTTTCTCCTGGATTTGTGAAATAACACCACAATAAGCTACTTCTTACGTGTTTATTCATTTCAAAGTTAATGCACAGACTAGTCGGTTGGATTGGAAGGAAGGCTGAAGATGGGACACAAGGACTTCTATTTACATTGCATGCTGCAAGGCACGTATTATCTGCCCACCTATCACATAAGAATTGCAGTGGTAGTCGTTCTTTTGCCCGCCTCGGTAGCGTGATGGTTAGCGTGTCTACCTCACGTTCAAGAGGTCACGAGTTCGAATCTTGCTTAGGGTAAGATATCCGGGTAAGGTTTTTTCCGAGATTTTCCCTTATCCTGAGAAGACGAATATTGGGTAACTTAAAGCTCCATGGACCTCGGGTTCATTTGAGCATCATTTCACCCATTTCATTCACTCACCGTCCTATATGACATTACGTTGGAGGACGTTAAGAAAACGTCATCTGCAGAATTGTCATTTCGCATAATACATTTCTCTCTTCCTCCTTCAGCGAGGGCCCAAATGACCTCGTCGACGGGCCCTTAAGCACCACACACTCACTGCTCCTCCAGCGAAAATTAGTCCACTTGGAAATAAGTGCATACCGTTTATAAATCAAGTATAGCACTAAACAGGTTAACTTTTAACGCAACGTATCGTAATCATTTAGAGACTTCTTCATTTTAATTTAGCGAGAATACATACCCCAAAGTGGAGCGCGGGGCTATGTACTCTAAAGACAAGTTGACACGAGAAGTGGCGAACTGCTGGTCAAGATTCCACCAACTTCCCTAACTGAAATAAAGGAAAATAGCCTAAAACGCCCGTGAAGTGCAAAGGCCTCTTATCAAAAGGGGAAGCTTATTTATTCTACGTGGTGAGTTACTCCACATTAGGTGTTGCACATGCTTGTCCAATATTCACTATTTAATCTCTACACAGATGTGTCTCTAAGGATTTCCAGTCGCTTCTTCCTCTCGCTACTCGTGACCACTGCATATCCTGCGTGCTCCTTGAAGAGTTCTGTTTATCTGCGCCCCGGTCTTCCTTGTAGTCGTTTTCCTATACGGGGCTCCCACATAGTAGCCTTGTATGTCCAGCTGTTGTCTTGTGGCCTCTCCATTTGCATTTTAATCTTGTGACTAATTACTTCCCCAACTATGGCGTAGAAAAGTGGTTCCCAAACTGGGAGGTGCTATGGCCTGGGAGCAGTGGCGGCTGGCAATGGAGGACTCTAGGACGGCACCCTCTCAGTAAATAAAAATAAGAAAGAAAAGGTAGCATTACATCAAAAGAATTACTTCAAATATCCCGGACATTAGACGTTATGCCAAAATACATTCGTACACTTCCTGTTTCTATTTAATCATTTTGTTTCTTGGAAAATGTTTTTATTCCGCTAATACGCGGAAGAGCGCCAATGTTTTCATTACGGATACGGTTTCCGACTGTGGCTCATCCCACCGGGAAGGTTCGTATCTTGTAGATACTGCCAGCGGTGAGGAGAGGGTGCGGGGATGGCTTGACTATACGCGGAGGGGTGTGGAGAGCAATGACAATCCGGGCGGCGCCCGGGTGGAGGGGGAAAGCGCCTGCGATAATTTTTCTCGGAACTGTCTGACTACTAGCAGTGCTGCCGTTTATATACATACATACTCCTTAAGTCCTTACTTTTAAATTGAATTTTGTAATTTAAATTTATTGTAAATGAAATTTAGTTTTGAACTAAATCTCATTGTGTCATTTAAGGCACAGTGTTGCACATTTGCGATAAAACGATACCTAGAAAGTATATTAATACTACATTCATGTTGGTAATTTTGCTAGCATGACACATTGAATACGTATTGCGTCATAATATAATTCGCTCTGAAAGCAACAGTGCCAACTCCTGAAGCTCAAAATTCCCAAGCGAGTATTCAGAACGTCCCTTTTCTGTATAAACTGTCCTACATTAAGAAAAATATGTGATTGCTAGCTTAAAAAAGAAGAAAAACACCCCACATGCAGGGCGATAAGTTAGTAGTGGAGTTTAGGGTGTACAACTACAATATTTATCACCGCCCTTGCAATACTAGGTTAGGTACAAATAATGTAAAATCAGGACTCATGTTATTGAAGTGCTGGCTCCTCCTATCAGTAAATACAGCTTTCCTTTTATGGAAACATCACTCCCCAAACACATACTCGAATCACACCTACAGGTAATAGTGCTGGGCTATTACTGCTGTGTAAGCAAACCTACTGTGCCCTTAGTGAGAGTGTTGATTGCTGGCTACAATGACAGTTTGTGTGTGTTGTGTATTTAACTTCACTGAAATGTTTATCTTTGCTGTTGTGTGTACCATAACCATTACTACACTATGTTATAGGGAGCAATTATTAAATGTCCCATATTCATCTCAATTTTTTTCCTCCCACTTCAGAAAAGTCCCTTTGTCTTTTCCTGAAAAATATTTGTCAAAATGCCCCACAATATGGGTCAAATCCCATGGGTTGGCAACACTGCCTGAAAGTAGTTGTAACGGTTAAACCACGGTTAAACAAACCTAGTTTTAGCAGCGCTTTCCAATGGTGTCGTGGTGTGATTTTCACGAGGACTATGAAATAAATTAGTGAACCATCGACAGTGTAACTAGCGTACTTCCATCAAGGCCAATGCTGACTATTGGACAAATTCGAAATCTGATCAGATGGAAGGTCACTGCATAGCAATTTTTAGATTTATATGATTAATTTTCTTTTCACATATCTTCGGGTGAATTTCAGAATTAACTGTCACGTCCATGTGCTAATTTTGACAATATCATATTATGCCGCCCTCCCAAATTTACGAGCCACGAGCCGCCACTGCCTGAGAGATGAAATTTGCATAATGCCGATGTCCCACGGTCCAACTTTTTGGTCCAGAGCATTGTGTACAACAAATCGTGACACATAGAAACTTGGATATAATTTTGTTCCATACAATTTCTATCCTATTTTTTGTATCCATTCTGTTGGTATACTATGCGATTGGGTTGCATCTAATTTTTTCATCAAACAATTTGAAAATGGCCAATCAGCGTCAGTAACGTGACAATATGGCGGACTGCGCAGGCAACGTGTAGTCAGCTGTTATGTAAGGTTCGTAGCACTTTTAATGTGATGGGTATTTTAAAAAAGCCTTTAACTTTTTTCTGGAAGATTCATTTACGATTTTTCGCGACCATTGATATATATATATTACTGACGTGGTTATTAAATAGCTATATTTCACAAATAATAAGAAATCCAGTTAACAGCATGTTTACATTTTATATTATGAAATGAGTTCAAATCTCCAGTCCATGCATGCTAAGATTAAACCCATTACAATTGCTCCTTATCTCTTTTGCGTTTGTCTCATATTTGTGTCCTGGTGTGTAATTTTGCCTTCGACACGGTGTAAAAGGTTCAGAAATAAGTCTTCGCCAATTCGTAAAAATTTGCGGTAGTGTTTCCTGGTCCTCTAAGCTTAATTCGTTTTGTAGTAGACCCAATATACATACCTCGGCCCGTGTCCTGCTCTCTTCTTTGTAAGTATGGCCGTGTCCACCAAGTTTTACTTCTTATACCCATACTTAATACAACTGACGCAAACGCTCCTCTCCGTCGAAGACGTCGCCTTTAAGACCTATAAGATCTCGTGTTTGGTGTCCGGACTAGCTCTAGCAAGAGGTCCTAATCTGCAGGGTGTGCGTGAGTTATGGTAGGAATGGAACCAAACGAAGAATTAACCAACATATCACTTTATTTGTAAATTTCCAGATTTGTAGAGAACTGCCGACGATATTTAAATAGAATGTAACTTTGTAACTTCAACTACAACGTTATAGCACTTTAACTTTGTCACCCTTTAGCAACCGCCGAATTATGTATACGCCCTAGCTTACGTACAACTCCCAAGTTGCACGTGCGTTATCTCGACTCGATTCAAGACGAGTGTGTCTTGCGTTGCATTTGTATTTGCGCGAGCAACACGAAGGAAGCGATTTCCATTGGCTAACTTTAGAGCACGTCATGGTAAGATAGAAATCAGCCCGCTGAATCACTAAGGCTGAGTACAAACAACAATTATAACCTTATCACTCATTTAAATCTGCCTAGGCTTCCATTCTTGAGACTTTAACATATTCAGCTTTATTACGCCTTGCCCTTAACTATCGACTAGAATCTCCTTTTGTTTCTTTCCATTATCAAATATATATTGACATTATAATTTCGGTTTCACAACAATCGCTAAATTAATATTTGCGTCCGCCATGTTTATTTTCCACGCTTGCTATGTGATCTGTCATTTGTATTGGACCAAAATGAATCAGTTGCTTCTGTGTGCAATTCCATTGGATACAAAAAGTTTGGTCAAAAAAGTTGGACCGTGGGACACTGGCTTAAGAGGGCAGACAACTTGATGTGTTACATGCACATGAATTTCCCAATCCACCAATTTAAAATTATAAACAATATACAGGTGGAAGGGAAGTCCTTCCTTCTAATATGTGCTTCTAATATGTGTTTGCATTACAAACAAAAAAGTCTAATGGTATTTATAAATGGTTTTCGTTCCAAATAGAAAGCGTAATTTCACAAGAATGTACGAAGTTTCTTACTTGTAAGATGCGTAGAGTAACTTATTTCTGACATAGCTTCGGTAGTAATTGTGGGACATCACATAGGATTTCGAAATAATTAATCACTTAAAAGACGTGAAGGAATACTACGAGCAGCTTTCAGGCGTGAAGTCGACAGCGTTGCGTTGAGGCTGCTCAGGGAATTGGCCTGGTTTGTTGATGTAAACAGGTCGGGCACTTGCGCTTTCGTGTAATGTTTTGGGAGTTTTGTGATTAGCCTATACTCGCACAGTAAACACGAAAGGACAAGGCAGGGTATGTGTTTATGTTCTCAAGACACACCGTTACAGTGTTTATGTACTGAGCTACGGAAAGTGATTCACCCACACAATCTGTAGTGTTGCCAGCTTATTTTCGACAAAATTAAAATATCCGTAGGAAATGGTCAAGGACAAAAACGTAAGATACAAAATGTGTTCCAAATACCGAGATCTACGACTCGTTTAAATTAATGTAATGACTTCCCTTCCACCCGGTATAAGAAGCTTAATTCCTGTTGTATAAGAATTGAACCACTCACGCAAGCAAACACGTGACAAAAATGAGCGCGGTACGTCAAAAAAGGATTTTCCAGGTCATTCGAGAAATGTCCGGCGGCCGGCTTGTTCGGAGACGTTCGAGAAAGAACGGTATAAAAGCTTGCGGAGCGCGAGAGAGTTTTTGAATCGGTCAGTGTGTCAGTGAGTACGAGACAGCTGTGAAACATACATCGCGTCGAAGTGAAGAAGTTTAACGAGTGTTGAGTGATAGAATTGTCGGAGTTAATATTTGAGGGACAGAGAAAGTGAAGAGTCAAGATTATGAGAAGAAAACAGTTGTGAGTTGTAATATCACGAAAGACTGTAGACTGTGTTAACGTCAGTATAAGAGAACTGTTTTTGTGCAAAAGTTTAGAAGAAAAAGTAAAGTGAGAAAAAAGAAATGGGACTAGACTGGATTTTGTATTTTTGTCACAATATAAAAGAAAATGTGCTCCAAACACCAAAATCTACCACTGGTTAAAATTAATGTAATGACTTCCCTTCCACCCCGTATAAACAGAAACAACAGTGGATAGAGAAAGTCATGGCTGTGGTACATGATAATTTTTGGTTAGGGTGCCCCATTTCCTATCTGTCCAACAGCTCATGGTCTCTGTAAGGAATGCAATCAATCGACCATTCAGTAACTAATTCTAGTAATACTACCATATGTGAGGCTGGACTCGGTGCTCTAGCTGTGCTCGTCCGCCTCGGTAGCGTGATGGTTAGCGTGTCTGCCTCACGTTCAAGAGGTCGCGAGTTCGAATCTCGCTTAGGGTAAGTTATCCGGGTAAGGTTTTTTTCCGAGGTTTTCCCTACCCTGAGAAGACGAATGTCGGGTAACTCAAAGCTCCATGGACCTCGGGCTCATTTGAGCATCATTTCACCCGTTTCATTTCATTCATTCGTCCGATATGACACAATGTTGGAGGACGCTAATTTAAAAAAATAAATAAATAAATAAAATAAAAAAATTAAGCTCTAGCTATGCTTATGCCATTGATGCCAACTTTGGAGTATGTATTATCGATAGATTAGGTATACCTAACCAAGAATTCGGTAAATGATCGCCAAACCTAAAGTTAATATATTCAATTTGATGTACTGTACTTAACTCATAAACAGGATGCATCAACTCTACAAGTTGTGTGACCGCTCTCCGGAACTTGACACATTTGCACTGGAGGAATAGAAGAATGAATCAGTGTTGCCCAGGGGCATAGCGTCAATGCATGTAGGAGATGTCCTATACCCTGTAATTTTCCTCACACTGATTGCCAAATTGGTTTTCATTATAATTTTGTTTACATAATCGTTTTAATTTCATTAAAAATCAGCCTTTCGTAAGCATTATGATTTGAATTCGCTCCACTTTGCAGCAGTATGTTCCGAAAAAAAAAAAAAAAAGAAAGCTTGGGTCAACGTCATCTGCCGTCAGAGGAAGGTGTGTGTGCCTAAGCCAAGGTATGTACCTGGCTAGTCCACATCCCAAGTTAGGAATGGTGCTCACAGTGTTGTATTTAAAGTCGTGAATAGGAAGTAATTCGCGAATTGTTCTGCTTCTTGTACATGTGCTCTTCAATTGTGGACATTTGAGCATGATTTGGACTCATGGTTACTTACTATTGAAGCAAAATGTAGGTTAGGATATGCGCGGATTATGGGGTGAAGGTATGTAACAGAGGCGATCGCATCCGAGAGGTCAGGAAATGAATCAGAGCCAGAACAATAAACAAAACTGCTTTTCCGTGCCGTTGTTGTAACGGAAATCAAAATAAACTGTTCTGTGATCCATAAGCGGAGCGTAAGAAGCTTCCAAAGATTAAACTTTCTCTAAAAAGCAATGTGCAATTAAAGCAGATCCTCCAAAGCGCGCACTCAGTATTGCGACGAACATTAAAAGGCATTTCAACATCGAAGTTTATGAAATTGAGTCCTGGCTGTATCGTAATACTTTAAACAAATATTTCGTTTATTTTTTGTTTTTCAAAAGAAAAGTCAGTATGGAATTATAGCGGTTATGAAGATTTAAATAACATTTATAAGGCAACCATAAAACACAATTATTGTTGTAATCACATAATATGCGAAAAACAACTAGAAATGTTTGGTATAAACCCAGCAATAGAATTTTCATTAAATAATTAGCATACGCTCTCAGTTGAACAGCTAACAATGAAATGAAAAAGAACAGAGCTTTACTTTCTGATTTTGTGGGGGCTGTTATGTTTTTTTAAGAAAATAGGACCTTGTTTTTCATGGTCACAATGAGGATGAAGGATCTTCAGAGGCAATAATCTTGAATATTTAAATGAATTAGCAATATATGACGTCTCTCTGAACGCACTTGGAAAAATCGACTGTTTTTCGTGCAACTTTACCTGATATTCAGAATGATTTAAATTCAAATGTGAGTGCGTCATGAGAATGGAACTAAGAAAGAAATTTCTGATGCCTTCTTTGGTCATTGATTCTAGAAGAATCTCCTGACATTAATAGTGAAGAGTACTGTTCGTTACTAAATGTTAACGGAAATATTGAAGAAACGTTTATTTGAGATGTAAGTTCTGACAGGAAAGAGATTTTCTTTTGAGTCATGCTCTCAGCATTATCGAATATTTTTTTCAGAAAATGATAGATGAAAACTGTCATATTTTAACGAATCTTACAATATTCGTTGGGTTACATACCCGAGTCTGATAGTCATGCTACGCCACTGGTGTTGTTATCTCCCAGCGAAATGAGTCTTGTTGGTGACGTTTACGCTCGTACTACGGAAAAGCACTGCCAGTATGTTTCGATAACAAGTTATATACCTCTTAAGCGTTATATCGTGGCTTTAAGGACAATTGTCATTTTTGTTTTTCTAATTATTCGTTCAATTCTATGGGATTCAGACCAACACTACGGGGGCAATGAGCGGTGATGTTCTCCAAAGAAAGAATAAAATACGTCCACTTTAAACATCTTCTCTCTAGGTTTGTTTATTTTCACCTGATTGTACAGTTCTACTTTCTATATAGAACTGTCGCACTAAATCTCTTTGTTTTGCAACAATGTTGTCGTGGCATATTTCACGGTATTGTGGGAGTTTGTCCACCTCTACAGTGTGATATGGTGCGTTATCTAAAACAGGTATGTGCATCTTGACACTGCGTCAAGCGACCTTCACCCCTCCCCTTCTCGTTTGCTGTTCACAACACAAGCAGTATCCTAACCTATATAGTTATGGAAGATTGATGTACCTAAACAATACGAGAAGCATTCCACAAGAGTTGGTCGGACATTTAGGGAAGAATTAGCTCCCTTATGTTGTGCAGTGTACACACACGCACGCCCCCCCCTCCCCCCCCCCCCCCACACACACACACACACAGATATATATATATACTTTATATCACATATATAAAGATAAGATTGCAGCATCTGTCCGTGTGTAGTGACTGAACTAAACGGTTGGAGCGATGTTCGAGAATTTATTTGTTTATTTATTTGTTTGTTTGTTTGATGTGTTGTTGAACTTCTTGTATGGTTTAGGTTCGGTTCGCAATTGGATCCGGCAAGGAGCGCTGCAATCGCGTTTTAGACTTTCCGTCTTTTGTTCCGCGATAGGATTCTAGGACGTTTTTGTTGCAGCTTAGCATTAATATTACATTAAAGGGGCGCACTTATTGAGCAAATGTAATTAAACGTGTACTTGTACATTATACATTGTGCATATTTGCAAGGTGCAGTATTGAAGAGAGTATTTTACATGATTTGTCATAATTCCAATGGTGCATACACGTCATTCTATAACATTCCTGCAAATTTAATATGTTACTGTTTATTGAAGTACGCTTTTAAAGTGTAATTAAACAATACACATTGTGCAAATTGTGCAAGAGAGCCAACAACCATTGGAACATTATGCAACAAATGATAGTAACCATTGTAAAAGCAAAGGAGATAATATATGAACAAGGTAGATAAATAAGCGGTTACATAATGCAGCATTTCCCGCCCAAGTAGAGCACAACCACCTCTGGACATGGCCCCCTTGCGTTTAATTAGCACCTACTGATCATAACAAATCACTTGCGCGGAGCGAGCCTCCATTCTTAAGATGCTTATGATTCACTGTTTATAATATAAGCTAAAGTACTTGTTTTGATTAAAAAGAATGAAGCAATTACTTAGGAGTGTTGTGGTATTGTCCTTGTAGATGTAGCCTGGAACCCACACACCCACCCTGTGTAGTACGTTTTCTTATACAGTACTATAATCACGTAGCTACAACAAACATGGGCATCTTCCCGCTGCAGAGAATGCGCAATGGCGGCTTCTAATCCACAGAAGAAGGGAAATTCACGGTATTAGCGATGTTTTGATTTTTGTTTGTTTCACAGTGGCATATTAGTTTATTCACACAAGTGTGTAATTTTTGGATATGCAACAGGACGTCTGTCGACTATAATATATTAAAGTTGTGTATGTATGCGTGTGCCTCCGTAGCGCAGTTGGTAGCACGCTTGCCTCTGGCGCGGAGGACCCGGGTTCGATCCCCGGTACCAGCATGGGGATTTTATCCCCTCTGGGAGGTCTGGCACGGGGTGCACTCAGCCTCGTTAGGTCCCGGGGGGACCAATTGAGGAGCTACTTGATAGAGACCGCGTAACCGGCCGGGGGGGGGGGCTCGGGGCGCTGACCACGTCCCACCCTCCAATACCGCACCTCAACAATGACGCCTGTAGTGGGCAGAGGTGGGGGACGCAGCGGCTGGGTGGTAGGCCTTGGCCCCTTGTGGGCTGTCGCGCCGGGGTTTAGTTAGTATATGTATGTGTGCACCGATTTCAAATAAACTTGGCATAAATAACCTTTGATGGAAGGAAAAATTACTATTTAACTTAGAATTCGAAATACCACTCCATCCACTGTAATGCTTACAAAAGCTTGCAAGACCTTCGATACCTTTGTCAACAAAAATCCAAATAGATCGAATACAGCCAACATAAGAATAACTGATATCGATCATAGAGTCCAAGTTGGTCTTCCTTTTGTTTTGAGACAGGATGTTCTGTGCTACTTGACCCAAGGAGCACAGTTGAGGGAGGAAGGAAGATTCTCTGGCTGGAAGCCCAAAAGCAAAGCCAATGTGAGGTTGAGGTAAGGCAAGTCAACTCCAAATTGTTTACATACTGATTTCAGCACATTCCCTGTTTCACGTCACAGAGGAGAAAGAATGCAGGCTGCTAATTTAGGATTTGAGAGACAAGTGCAAATAAGCTTTCCTTCCTTATGCGCTAGAGAAACGGAATAGATAAGGTGCCCTTCAACACACAGTACTTACTATAAAAATGTCAAGTATCCTTGCCGTATTTGTAAGGCAGTAAAACAGTGCTTGTAATTTCAATTATCATAACCATTTACTTCTAAGCATCTGACAGTGCGGCGTCCTTGGATTCACTAGTTAATATGCACCGCCGTGCTGTAATGTGTTGAAGAGTTCATTACAACTCTTCCTTTGCGAGTATTTTGGAGGACAGTTCATTAAATAATGAATACTTACACCACTTACCGAGCGGGATGGCTCAGGCGGTAGCATCTGTGGCCCGCATTCGGGAGGTCGCGGGTTCGATCCTCTTGGCCGCGCACTCTGATATGGGTTTTTCCTTGGTTTCCCCATGTCACTTAGGCGAATGCTGGGGTGCTTTATTTCATACCACGGTTTCCATTATTTCTTTTTATTCCATTTCCTTATCTTTCGGGTGGTGCAGTTCCAGGCATGTAGTGTGGGCAGTGTCGGACAGATGGCGTGGATGACTGCGCATGGTAACTGCTGTTCTGGGCGCTGGGTGGCGTCCGGTCGGAGGTTGTCCTCCGTCGAGGGGGAGGGGGGGGGGACGCTTCGTGCGATACCGACCCGGACTCTCGGTGTGATAGCTGCTTGGCGGGGCCTAGCGCCGGGATGACGACATCTCAGCACTGGTTAGGGACTTCCACCCGTCTCTGGTCGGCCAGTGTAGCTGCGGGTCTGATAGCACCCCTTGGGTTCGCTCATTCATCCCTGCCGCCTGGGGGGTGGTAGCCACAACAGACCTGTGTAGGTCGACGTGAGGAGGTGTCCCCCTCTGTACCTGTACCTTTACACCACTTAATGCATTTCTTTATTGCGATCAGGATTATGTGAGTAAATTATCCGTGGTGTAATGCTGAGAACTCTTTTCTGAAAGATGTGTAGAATCTCAACATCAATTACTTACCCCTTTCAGTCCCGGTGTCCATTATAATGGACATAGGCATTCTTTGCCTACTTGTAATACTTTTAACGGTTTTTTTGCTATATTCACCAATTAAACCTATGTAAAAACATGTTCTGAATTGTACAAAATTATTTATTTTTTACAATTTACATTGTAGTTTTTTTTTAGGAAAAGAAGCAAAACCCATGCAACCGCAGTGAAATGATACCCCGTCATCATCCACGCGTGCCACCACACCGATTATTTTACGTGGGCCCTCCCCGTCCTTTACCACAGGCACATTTGACTCGAACTCACGACCTCAGGCTTTGAGTGCATGGCCAGTGCACTACGTGTTGCCTTAACGATCATGGCTGTCCAAGCCAGCAAGCTGAAGGTGTCCCAGACCGCCTAATCTAAACCGGTTTCGAATTAGAGGAAGAACGGCAAAATAATTCGGGTCTGAAAGGGTTAATGCATTTTAAGTTTGTAAATGTTTTGACATACAAAATTCTTTTAAGTCGTGCTTCCCAAACCTTTCACTATTATTCATACAGCAAATACAATTTGGAGCATCATTACATTAAGTAAATTATTAATAATACAGATATTGTGATGAATGACGAAAATGAGTCCGGCTACTTTTCTGTCACTTTATTATCTTCTAAACGTTTACCATAAGTACACAGTTTCCTTCACGTCGTTAACACAGTCTTTAGGGCTATCACAACACACAAGTTTTACTTATCATAACCTTGCTCAGTCTTTTTATTGTCTTTCTTCGGTTTGTCTGTCTTGCTTGCACTAATTACGACGCTATAGTCACTCGCGACGCTTGTTGAATCTTCTTATGATGTACCAACACGATGACACATGCACAGCTGTCTTGCACTCACTGACACACTGATCGACTCGCCTCTGTAACTGCAACTCTAAAACCTCACTCACGGTTCTGCTCTTCTCTGACCTCCTTATACACTGGGGATGACGTACACGGACTTTTCTCGAGTTCTACACACCGGAAATGACGCAACAAGAAGTCTCGCGAACGTTGTCAAACCCCTTTTATTTGTACCGCTTCGATTGTTGACAGTCACGTACACAGCAGTCGCGCGAGGTAGCCTGGCCTTGAACATCTTTGCCCCTTGTAGTGTGAAGTAGCTTGGCCCCGTCTATCCTTTGTTGTGCGCCGAGCCCGACGTCACAGTATCAAAATATTCGTCCTTCTTACAAGTAAACATACTGTAAGGTTGCTAGTTAACATTTAGAGATCGCCACGTTTTGGCAAAGCGTTCAGTCGATCATGCAGCACCCGCTACGGCTACTCATTTAGCCCGCTGAATGTACCCAATCACGAATGTGAGAATTTGTTTACGGTACCATTGAAACCGTGGAGGTTTTCTTACTGTGATTCCTCTATTGCTACATTCTCTTAGAGAAACTTGCTTTCTTTGCAGTTCTCTGATCGTTGCCTCACAGTGAAAAGCACCCGCACCTTTCCTAACTAACCCTGTTGCGTAACAGCGCTTTCCGGGCCAATGTCTTCCAACCGGCCGCTGCGTACCGACCTCTGCCTACTGCAAACCTTTCCTACTTTCATAGATATATTTGTGTACTGTGCAAATTCGTCATTTACTTTCTGTAGCGTGTTTTATTATCAGGAGCACACACGAAGGCGGGTGAGTGCAGGTTGCGCAGTAGCACTGCTCTACACTACATGACCTGACAATGCATAGGTAGTGAGAAGGAAAGAAAGAGGCAGTGTACTATTTCTCTCCGTCTCTCTATGGCTTTTCCCGTTCCGGCTTCATGTGTCCTCCCGATTCTAGTTGGTATAGGGTATAGGGGTATAGAGTAAACAGCGAGGGGGACACCTAGCGTGCCCCAACCAACTCAGACCTATTGTTGCTACCACCAGGCAGGGATGAAATGAGGGAACCACAGGGTGGCAACGAAATAGGCCACAAAGACACACGGAAGTGGTAACAAGTGCTGAGATCTCTTCATCCCAGCGCCAGACGCCGCCGAGCAGTCACCAAACACCGCGGGTACAGTGTCGTACAGGCGTGCCCCCCCCCCCCCATCGGATTTGGATTTGGATTTGGTTTAAGGGCGCTCAACTTCTAGGTCATCAGCGCCCTTAACAGACTCATGGCAATAGCCAGATATAAATTTCACTCAAAAAATAAAAATACTAGCAACAAGAAAAATATACAAAGGTAAAAAGCAGTGGCAATAGCCAGATATGAAACAAGGTGATAAATATGTCCAAAATCAGAAACAGCTAATTAAAAATTTTAAATCCTCAAATTTATATTGCACTGCGCTAAAAAATTAAAAACTCTATCAACCGCTATTTTGTCGTCCGCTAGGACCTCTGCAAGTCTGGCAGGCAGCTGCAGAGAATCCCGAAGGTGCGCTAGAGAGTAACACTCTAGGAGCACGTGGCGAACCGACAAAACGTTGTCACACAGCGGACATAGAGGCGCAGGGTCCCTTTTAAATAGGTAACCGTGCGAAAAATTGCAGTGCCCTATTCTTAATCGAGCCAAACTAACCTCCTCGCGACGAGATGTGCGACAGGAAGTTACCCAGTTTATCGGATGTTCTTTCACTTCTCTAAGCTTATTACCGCGGAGAGCTGACCACTCGTCGTGCCAGGACGACAGCACCGCTCTCCGCACTTCAAGCCTAAAGTCTTCCAAAGTAACACGTGAGATGATAATTCTGGGTTCTGTAGTTGCCGTCTTTGCTGCTAAATCTGCCATTTCATTCCCCGGCAAACCTACGTGACCAGGAATCCATGCACACACCGCGACAACGCCAGAAGCGTGTAAAACATGGAGGGCATCCTGGATACGTTGTACAATAGGGTGGGGGTTGTATAACTGACAAAGGCTCTGCAGTGCACTAAGGGAATCGCTCAAAATCAGGCAGTCACCTAATTTACGACGGCGAACATACAAAACGGCTCGATAAATTGCATAAAGCTCTGCAGTAAAAATGGAAGTGCTATTTGGAAAACCGAATGTATATGGTTCGGTTCCATAAACATCAGCACATCCAACACCGTTGGTGTTCTTTGATCCATCGGTGTAAATATATCTACGGTCAGAGTAATCTGACAAAAATTCTAAGAAACACGTGCGGATACTTGAAATAGGCATCGTGGACTTCTGGTGTATGGTCATCCCAAGATCTACATGGGGCGTACCAGATAGCCAAGGGGGGTAAAGTCTCTCGCCCTTGGCGACCCCCATCGGAGCTAGCGCTCCGTGTATCCAATGGGTATAGCACAGGACCCCTCCCAAGGGAGGACAGCAGCCACCCAAACGCCGCCTAGGGCCGAGAACAGCACTTACCATGTGCAAGCATCCGCGCCATCTGTTTGGCACCGTCAACACCACTCACTGAAAGCACGCCTGAAACATGATAAGAAGGGCCCGGATGTTTATGACCTAGAAGTCTTAGAAATATGCAAACACCTCAAAACGAAAGTTAGAAAAAATGACCTAAAAACTTTTTGGTGGCATTTTCGAAATCTTAAAAAATGTAATGCTGTTCAAATTAACATTATGTTGAAAACCTACTTTAAAAATCTAGCACATTCGATAGTAAATAATGTTAATTGTATTGTTGCATTTTGAATTTATTTAATTTCTCAAACCAGAGCTAACCTTCAACTCTGCACGGAATGAAATAAATGTCACATTTTGAAGGGCGATCAGAAAGAAGAATTACAGTAGTAAATTACATGCACTTAAGTTTCCAAAAAGGAACGATCTTCTATTTGTACGCAACACTGTAATGGGAAAAAGACCTCTTAATATTACAGACAAGAATTAGGGGATGTAAAGTATCGTCTTTGGGACGACTGCAAGCACATAAACTGGAATAGAAATATAAAAATATGACAGAAACACGAAAATTTAAGAGAAAATATGACTATAATATGAAAAATGACAAGATAATGACAAAATGTTAAATAATATGACTTTATATGACCCACGAGAATTGCATCATTTTAATAATCATTGATAAAATGGTGCTTCGCTTATATTTTGCATGGAAAAACTACAAACAAAAACTGACATGTCAAACATCCGGGACATGGTGATGACTGATGAGGAAGTGGAACCAAGGGAAATGATGGAAAGGAAGTCGTGGTATGAAATAATGCACCCCAGAATTCGCCTAAGTGATACAGGGAACCCACGGAAAAACCCATGTCAGAGTGCGCGGCCACGGGGATCGAACCCGTGACTTCCGAATGCAGACCACAAATATTACAGTCTGAGCTATCCCGTTCGGTATTCTAGCTGGTAGAGCAGGCGTTCTTAACCTTTTGGACTGGCGTAGCTCTTCATGGAATCACTTCCTATGGTGGATTCCTTTGGAGAGGAGGTGTAACGAAGAGAAATTATATTTCTTGCTTCTTAAACTTTAATTTCATTTATCTGTTACTCTGCAGCGCAAATGAGCTCTTTCCACGGAATATTCCATGTTGCAAGTTTAGACCTTTCGCAAGTATCATCTAACAGACTCGCTTGAAAGTTTGCGGTTCTTGGTCCCTTACCTATCTTTTCTTCCACTAACAAGAGCTTATTACAAGAATAAATATTTGATTTCAGTTTCAGCGTGAAATTAAAATTTTAATTTGAATAATTCCTGGATACGAAGACGCATATCGAGTAATTTAATGTGAATACTAATCACTTCTAAGTTAGTGCCACGTTAGTGCTATAAGCATACCGGAAGTATGAGAATTTGTCATTGTTAGTGAAAATAGTCTGAGTGTATCACATGTGTTTTTTTCTTTTTGTATGACATCTGATCATATCGAAGGCTTCGATATGAGGAACCATGGTGCTCGTTTAGCGTAGAGTTTGTCCATTCTACTGTGAAACCTACTGACATTCACATTTCCATAGTCTGAAGGGGAAAAAATGAGTAATTAAAGTATAATTTCCCCGTGCTAGCCGGAAATCAATTCGGGACAACTGGAACTAGAGACCAGAAAGCTGACCACTCGAACAGAGGCAGTCAAAGCTGTGCCTATATAAGGCAATACAGTTTGAGTCGTTTTCAATGCGAAATGAACGAGAGGAATTAATTAGTATTGCAAATCTTACATAACCATTCCGCCCATAAATTCAACTTAGTAAACTAAGTGGAATTAAAATTTGACAGCACAGAAGAATAAATAGACTTTAAAAAAGGAAAAACATTTGTTATTTCTACTGAGAAGGATGCTCCATGGTAAGGTGTGCTACTGGCATTCGGGAGGTCCCAGGTTCGAGCCCTAGCGACCGTCTACTCAGATCATGGGTTCCCCCGGTCGGTGGGCGATTACTGGTGCAGTTTTTCTTTTAGGAGTGCTCCAGCATACTGTGCCCGTTTTCGCTTAAACATTTGATCCAGTCAGAAACCGCCAGCGTTAATACGTGACTTGTTGACTGCTGGCAACTGATGTCAAACCAACGCTGCCCAGTGCTCTCGGAACTGAAAGATGAACTGATTAGAAACTGTGTTGGAACAAACTTACTGTTTGTTTCACGGATAGGAATCTTTGTCATAACTTTACCTCATGTCACTAACCACAGAGTGAAAGTACTTGGGCATTCATTCTTTCCTCTGTTTTTACTTTCTCTACTAGTAAGCAGAGAAAGTACTGTATTCCACACAAAAATTCGATGTCGAGATTTCAGCGGAAAGTTGTTTTGAGGCCCTCTGAATAAAAAAAAAAAGCATTTTTAGAAAAAGGTCTGTGCGTGTGTGTGTGTCTGGATGTCTGTGTCAGTCTGTGGACAGCATAACTCTAAAACTAAAAGTTGGTTAAAAACCAAAGTTGGTATTTAAGTTTAATGTTCTTCAAGGATGCGATACGAAGATTTTGAAGAAAAAAGCTCCACCCTAAATTACCCTTTACATGGAGAATTTTTCGGAAATTTTGATTTGTTGAAAATGGCTCAAAAGATTTTAATTAAAATGATGTGTTTCAGACATTTTTATGAAAAATGAAATGTATATTTTGAATTTTCTGGCTATAGATTATGTAGTCCTGTTTACTCTGGATGACTATTAGTGTCAGTTTCGGAAAACAAACTTTTGCCAAATGGAACATCGTTGTTCATTCTTTTATATGTTAACCGTGCAAAGAGAACGGACTCTCAAAGCTTTAAAGGATTTGACTATCGCTCAAAGCCTACTGTATTCTAATACTCCCCTTGCACTTACAAGGAAATAAGCAATAACATAATTTCTGCAAGTGTTTTTCTCAACTAACAAGAAGGAGATATAGGAATAAGAATTTGTAAGAATGGTTAGTACAAGAGTAGAGAAAGTCATGAGGCAACACATCAGATTTTTTGGTACCGAATTTTTGGAATACAATCACTTCCTCTACTTATTGTATAAGTGCGTAGTAAAGAATGTAAAATGGCTACAAGCAATCGGAAGACGGCGAAAAACGTTGTGAAATTGTCTTAGTCTTTGTTGCTAATAATTCGTCCTTAAAGTTGGAATCTGTAATTCGAAAGTATAAAATATTACTGTTAAAAGCAAGCAAGCTCACACAAACATACTCTAAAACAACTACTGCTGATTAGCTAGTAAGCACGTGACTAAAACACCGCAGAGTTTTTGCTATTGCGCAATCGTCTCCGTTTATGTATTTATTTTGGCAGCAGCACTGCTGAATTTGACAAGATGTAGGCTATTGTGAGTCATGCCAACATTTTGCAGAGCCGTCGGGGTTATTGGCAAAGATAACACGACAGGCAAGAGAGAGAACGGGGGCAGTGTCTCTGTGCATTCTGTGCTTGCTCCCATTTCCACCAAGTAAATCTACGAGCAAGCGTTTTGAGGAAATGATTAACTAGCAGCGATCAGCACATCCGGACCCCAGGTGTTAACCAGGACCTCTGACCCTTGCTTCGCGAATCCGAGAGCGACATTGACCTTGGCAAGAAGCGCTGTGCGGATCCTGTTAGGCTGCTGTTGCGTCTAGCACCGCCGTACAGTTGTGCCGGTGCGGCGGGAGAGACAACATCGTCAAGCGGACAGTTGTGCAGGTAAGTTGACCACAAGTGCTGCTCTCAATAATTAACAGCATCCAGTCAAGGGTAAAAAGTGACGCATTCCTCACACTCTATGTTACACAACACCTTGTACAGGTGAGGTGTCAATAACGCCACGACCTCCTTCAAACAACTGACAGTGTACGATCGTGAGAAACAGTTGATGGCTGCACACAGAATGTTACGGATTTTATGACTAAAGACAACAAAAGCAACGGTTCGGTGGAGATAAGAGCACAGCTTCAACAACAGTTCGTGCAAAAGTGCCGCTCTCTTCCCCCCCCCCCCCTCCAAAAAAAAAAAAAAAAAAAAACACTGACGGTGCAAGCTTTTAACAAAACCCATTGTCATTTTTTAAGTGTACACAGAGAACACCACGCTATAGGTACATGTGTGTTCAAGTGTAAAATATGTTCTGTCAACATATAAGCAAGTGCCATTAGGAGAAATAAGTAAATAGATGAACATCTGTGAAATAAAACCTTGGCCGTATTTCTCATGTTCATGACATTTCGAATATGCGCCTTCTTGAGCTTATCTACACTTGAAGTTGTATGGACTGCAGTTTTCGAGGTTAATTTTTTAATCACCCTTAATAAAACTACAACTGCGTCAACTTTAAATTGGAGTATTAATCATACACCCCAACTATTAAAAAGGTGACGCGTTACCTTAAGGTTGATGTGTTTATGGCCAAGCCACAGGCGAGTTTTGATAACTGTGTGGAAAAGGCAATCTCTTAGCAAATGTGTTGTAGGAGGGAATTAAATTTATAAGCCTTTTAGTCAGTGGCGTAGCTAAGGTTTTAGTCACTTAGAATATCATGAAAGTGAAATAAACTCACCTAATGATGAACTCTTTTTGGAACAAACAACTTAGCGAATTGTTGAAATCTCGTTACCAACATTAAAGGTTATTTTTTTCTAAATAAACAATATACACTCGCTAAACGCATAATACACAAATCGTTATGTCAATATTCTGGGTAAGTCAGGTAAACTTCTATTTGTGGTACCTCAGATATCCTTCAGAGGAAATAACACTGAACAACACGTACTTATTTATGTTTATACCTTGTTACCAAATTCTAAAATAATCCAATTTATTGGTCAAACGATTACATTTTCACATAGGTACTAGTCGTACTTACTATGTAGTTTATTCGGCTTTTATAACAACGGTATTGAGTAAAATACCGTGCTTTAATGAAGCTCTCTCTCTGTATGATTGTGAATGCTTTTGAGAATACATACACTTGGAGGTAAGTTTGTAAGACAAGAAAGGGTAGCAAATGCGTACATACATGGTACACTTCTGTTGTCAGTGTGCCATTGGTGAACTGCATCTGTTCCAGCGCTTCTTCCTAGCCATCTCTCATGGTTGAATTGAATATAAAACATCCTTTTTAAAAAAAAAACTATTAAAGGTAGTCTGGGGTTCCGCGGGGCCGTTATGTACGCCACTGCTCTAAGTGTTAGATTACGTCACAGGATTACGTACACTAAATCAAAATTTCTTTCGTAAATTATTTCCTTTGTCCAGTGCTTTAAAATATGTAAACTATACAGGTGCCCCACATTATATATTGTGTTGTAACTTGTATGTTTATGTAATAATGAACATTATCTTTTGACAAGCTGAAATGTTCCATACCGTATTTTTCCTTGTTGGTGTTGATAAAAATGTGGAATGGAAAATAACTACTGAAGAACACAAGTTTCTGTTTATATGTATACTGTTTATTGTCTAGACACAAGTAAACTTCGACCAAATGTGGGAAAAATTTTATTTGTCGGCTCTTATACCGAAAGGCGTGAGTTTCGATACGGCACAGATTTTAATTTATATGAAGAATATTTTAGCTTTTACTTATATTCATAACATCCTACAGTTTAGGTGTTTCAGGTTTAGCATAATAGTATAGGTAATATACACGCCCATGTCATTTTTAAATCAAACTTTTTAAATCAATAAACGAAGACGTTTTCATTTGTTTCCGCAGTTTGGCGACAGTATATTGTTTCCCAACATTTAGAGCTTGCAGAAAGTTGCATACCGTTTGTCGCTATCCCCTGAATTTAACATCTTACTAAGGTTCCAAATAAATACCTTGAAGGGAGTATAGTGAAACAGATTATCTAGTTCACAATGGTACATCTTACACTTTTATTTAATTATTTACTTCTGACCGAACTTTAGTCTCACAGGTTAAAAGGGCTGTGGTTGCACCATGTCAGAGAGGGATATCTCCATCCCCCGTTAATTTTAACCATGACATTTTACCTTTCACTGATGTCACTGATAAAAAAGGTGATGTATGCAACTCTCATATCACGACTATTAATACTCGCATTCTTACGATGTCGCCAAGGTTGCCGCCCAAACGTTTTTCATACTCGATTAATTACATGCTTACAGTTTTTCTATGGACTTTAGAATGCCTTCTTTTCCAATAACCTCTTTCTTCATTCTCTTATCAGGTTAAAGCTATTTAATACCAAGTGGAGGAAGTATTAACATTCCACCCAAACATTCCGTACACAGATTTCACCAGAAATACACTTCTGAGGCTTGCTGCATAAAAATATACATTTTTTGAAAAAATATACGTGCTGAGTGTGTATGCGTGAACGGGAGAGAGAGAACAGTATAACTTATAAACGAAAAGCCACTCAGATTTTCAAGAAAAGCCCCCTGCCATCAAACTGCCCTTTAAGAGATTTGCACGATATACTAAATGCATTTTTTTAATTTTCTGGAAATACCTGCAAAGTCCTCTTCATTCTTGCTATTCAGATGATGTATATATCGTTAAATGGCACGGTTTATATCAAATAACAGTTTGTGTAGCATTAACTGTTCCCGAAATACTCTTTATCATTGTTTGGAATTTTCCAATACTTAATACTTCTTTCAAGTAGTAAGCCGCTTTTCATTTTTTCATGGGATCATGCAAAGAGCATCACATAGCGATTCACTTTTTAAAAATGTGACAATCACTTTGCCACTTATTCGTCTTATAACCACAACGAAATGTGTAAATAAATGTATAATGAAAGTTTATCTCGATTAATAGGAAGATAGAAAAATAAGATGTTGTAATAATGGTTAATGTGGGACCTGAGATTGGGAAAAAGAAACACAGGACAGCCACGTCAGAGATGGGCACAAGAATTTAGTGAAGTGATTGGTGATCATTGGACAAGAGTGGCAAGAGAGAGGGAAAGAGAGAGAGAGGGGGGGGGGGGAGGGTGGAAGGAAGTTAGTTAGTCAATTAATTCCAGAAGGAAAATTCGCAGGAACTAGCTCACTCTGTGAATTCCATAGAGCTACCCCCCCCCCCCCCCCCAGCTATAGGAGGCCCTTGCCCTATGGGACCTGTCGGGTTACCTTTATCTTTAATAACAGTTTGTGGAAGAGTGAGTAGAGAGTCACGTGGATGCAACATTTATTGCTTCCATAATGCAGAATGATATTTTTTTAAACAAATGCTGGTATAGTTTACTTCTTAAACTTGGATACTCGAGATCGTGTAAAGCTACTCCTTATAATATTTTTCAATCAAAATAAACAATAAAAATCTTATGTGTTACACTCACATGACTTTCTCTACTCTTGTACGGACTATCTCACAAACACTTATTCCTCTACTTCGTGTTAATCGAGATAAACATTTGTAGAAATTATCTTATTACTAATTTCCTTGTAGGTGCAATGGGAATATGGGAATTCAGTAGGGTTTAAGCGATACGTACGTACGTACATACATACATACATACATACATACATACATACATACATACATACATACATACATACATACATACATACATACATACATACATACATACATACATACATACATACATACATACATACATACATACATACATACATACATACATACATACATACATACATACATACATACATACAGTTGGCGACGACGCAAATAGTGAATACTAGAATTTTGTGCTCATCAACTTGTCTTATATTTAAGTGTATTCACCGTTAGTTTCGTAAAAGTTTTTGTCTCATTTGATTAGTTATTGTGTTGGAGTGTTGTGTTATTGTTCGTGAATACGGGGATTATTTCTGTGAATAAATATAAGCAATTTTAATAAGGACTTTCGCATGGTCAAGGACTTGATTCCTAAATGTTCTAGGAGGCCTTGGTGTGAATTTTAAAGAAACATCAACATTTTAATTTAATTGATTTGTACTCTAAGGAAAGGATCATTTTAAGTGAAAGCTCGGAAGAGAAATACATCTTTTGTGCCTGAATTGTTCTCAAGATGACCAATGAAATAAAAGATGATTTGGATATTGCTCTCCAAACATTAGTGAGCATAACTGAGATAAGCAAAAATCTAAAGAAAGAACTCAAGAGCCGTATCCTTGAATCTGTAAGTACAATAAGAAATGTTTGCATAAAATTTGAAAGCGATATAGCATTGAAGAATTCAAAAATTAGTGAATTAGAAAGTAAAATAGCGAAACAGAACGCTGAATTACAACGCGATGCTATGGTTGGGGCAAAATCGTCAGGCAGACAGTTGTTGCCAAGTTCGGAGGGCGGTGGGATCCAACGCCATATGAAATCTTCTAATCAAACACGGAATCTCTATTCCGAAATAGTTACAAATGCAGGGAAAAGAGAAAAGCGATATAAAATGTTCATTAAATCAAAAAGTGACCAATCTAGTGAGGATGTTAAGAAAATAATAAAGACAAATATTGATCCAAGAAATGTAAAGGTTGGGGTCTGCGCTTTAAAATCTTTAAATGATGGAAGAGTAATGATACAAACCAATAGTGAAGAGGAAGTACAAAGATTAACAACAGCCATTAATGAAAAATGTAGCGAACTGTTGGAGGCAAAAATCCCCAAATTATGGGATCCTAGCCTAGTAATTTATAACATCCCAGAAGAGATTACTATAGACAATGCGGAAGAAATTATTATTGCACAGAACCCCTGTTTTAACCTCAATACAGGAGATCTAAAACCAAAGTTTATAATAACAAATAGGAAAAACTCACGTCACTTGGTTGTATCGGTGAGCGCTCAAATAAGAAAGCAACTGGTGCACAACAAGCTGAAGATAGGATGGCTCATTTGCAACACAGAGGATTATATCAAAGTTAATCGCTGCTACAAATGTTGCCGTTATTTCCATAAAGCAGGCAATTGTAAAGGAGAGGAGACCTGTGCCCGTTGTGCAGGGAAGCATAACACAAGGGACTGCAAGGCAGCAGATAATGAACTGAGATGTGTGAACTGCATTAATCATAATAAATATAATAAATATGCAAAAAATAATGAGAATCACTCAGCGTTAGATAGGAACTGTCCATGCCTACAGGTTGCCACGGAGAGATATAAAGAAAATATCAATTACTAAAATGGCTAACACAAGGAAAAATACATATAACAAGAAAGCGTACAATAACACCGTCTCACTGAACTGCGTGCAGATTAACCTAAAACACAGTAAAGCAGCGACTTACAACCTGGAAGATTTCATTGAAAAGAATAAAATAGACATAGCCTTTGTACAAGAACCCTACACAATAAACAATCAAGTTAAAGGGATTCCTCATAAATATAAAATTTTCAGCTGTGGAAACGGCACAAAGAGAGCTGTCATTGTGGTCACCAATAAAGAGATTGACGCTATTTTAATAAAGCAGCACTCAGACGGAGATGACGTAGTACTAGAAATCACCCGAGGCAATCTAACCTTAACAGCCGCTAGCAGCTATCTAGATATCAATGATGACATTAATAAAAATATATTACAATTAGAAGCAATCACAGAATTCGCTAAAGGAAAGCTTTTATTAATGGCCATGGATAGTAATGCAAGGTCCAAGACTTGGCACGACACAATAACAAATAAGAGAGGGGAAAGGCTCGAAGAATTTGTAATAAGCAACAACCTACATATCATCAATGACAATATAGAGATAACAACGTTTGAGTCATCCTTAGGATCCAGTAACATAGATTTAACAGTCACTAACAACAATATGTTGAAACTTATACATAACTGGATGTGCCTAGACGATGAAAACTGCTCCGACCATAGGATGATTACATTCCAGATAAAATACAGAAATGATCAAATCAACTACAACAATTTCATAGGGACTAGATATATAGTCCGGGAAGAAAATTACAACGAATTTAACAATAAGTTTCTAGAAGAACTTAAGCTTAAATTTGGAGTACAAATAACAAGTAATGACATGGAACAAGTGGATGATATTCTACAGGGAATTGTGTCTATGGAAACAGATATAGAGAAAATAATATATAAATTTGAAGGAGCCATAACTGCAGCATGTCACAAATCCTTTAGAACATGTAAGCCAAGAAAGACAGCTGCTGAACACAAACCAGTTCCATGGTGGTCACAGGAGTTGACAATAATGAGGAAGAAGACTACTGCAACCAGAAGAAGGTACCAAAAAATAAAAAACAATGAAAATGAGAGAGAACGACGCAAGCAGCTATACACCCAAGAGAAAAGAAGATATGAGTCGTCAATTAAAAGGGCGAAATATGAGTCGTGGAAAAACTATTGTAATGTTACAACAACATCGAACCCGTGGAATGCAGTTTACAGATTGTCATCTGGGAAGATGAAACAAAACATTACCTTGTCAACCTTAAGGAAACCCGATGGCACATATACCAGTGACTTGAAAGAGACTATGAGTGTCATGATGGATTTATTTGTGCCGATTGATGATGTGAAAGAGGACAATGATCACCACCGACAAATCAGGCACAAAATAAAGGAACAATTAGAAACCCGGGATGATACTCCATTTGCAACCGCAGAAGTAGCCTCTATTATAGATAATATGAACACCAAAAAAGCTCCAGGAGAGAACGGCATCACTGCAGAGATACTTCGATTAGTGTTCAGACTAGTTCCCAAACTGACCACAGCTATATATAACGGCTGTCTAAGAAGAACCTATTTCCCCAGTGCATGGAAACACGCTAAAATTATACCAATTATTAAAGCCGGCAAAGAGAACTCCGATGAGGTAAGCAAATATAGGCCAATAAGCTTATTAAATGTTCCAGCCAAAGTGTTAGAGAAACTACTAATACAACGGATAATGCACCACATACATAGTAACAACCTTATGAACAATAACCAATTTGGTTTCACACCACAAACCAGTACAGTCGACGCTCTGATGTACCTCAAACAAATAATCCTAGACATCCTAAAGAAAGGTCAACAAGCTGCCCTTATCAGCTTAGATGTTAAAGGTGCGTTTGATGCTGCATGGTGGCCTAGCATCCTGGCTTCATTGAGAGAGTTCAGTTGCCCACAGAACCTCTATGATCTCTCCAAAAGCTATTTTAATGGAAGGAGTGCTACTTTTTCAGCTAACAGCATATCCATAAAGAGGACAATCACCAAAGGATGTCCACAAGGTTCCTGTAGCGGTCCGGGTTTCTGGAATATACACTATAACTCACTTCTGAATTTAGAATATAGTAAAAACACAAAGGTCATCGCCTTTGCAGACGATGTAATGTTGGTTATTAAAGGAAGTAGCAGCCTTGAAATAGAAAATTACGCTAACATCGAATTGCAGAAAATATCGAGATGGGCCAGAGACAACAAAATCGTCTTCAATGAGCAGAAGTCTACAGTGTTAGTAATTTCGAGAAGAAGACCATTGCCTGAGCGAGTACTCAAGATATACTTAAACAATAAGCAGTTACTACAGACAGAAAGCTTAAAATATTTGGGCATAATTATTGACCATAGACTCAACTTTACTCGGCATATAGAATACGTTAGCGAAAAAAGCATAAAACTAATTCATGCACTGGCCAAATCCGCTAAAATAAATTGGGGACTAAATAGTGATGTGATGAGAATTATATATATACAGGGGCTTTATTGCCCATTCTGACGTACGGGGCACCTGTATGGGCAGAAGCAATCAACAAAAGATATAACAAACTCAAGCTACAAAGAGTCCAAAGACTTATTAACATAAAAATAACTAAAGCATATCGCACTACGTCATCTGAAGCACTATGCATTCTGTCAAAAAACACTCCCATAGGGATACATATTCGGGAGATTGCGAGATTATATGAAAGCAAGAAACGGAACCAGGAAGGAATTACGATTGATACAGCAGAGCATTACGCAACGTGGCCTCATCCAGCAGAAATAATCAAGATCAAAGAGAAACCCAATGATCAAACCCATTTAGTAGACATTTTCACTGATGGAAGTAAGGAAGATTCGGCAGTTGGATCCGGAATTGCTATATTCATAGACAAAGTACTAGTCCACCAACTACAATATAAATTACACAGTAGATGTTCTAACAATCAAGCAGAGCAGTTCGCAATTCTCAAAGCCCTTGAACACCTTGAACATCTCCAACTACAGCATGTTCAAAAAACAGCTGCTTTACACACTGACAGCAGAATCACTCTTGATTCATTACGGAACTCTAACAACCATCTTCACCTTATTGAACAAATAAGAAAACAAATAAGGCAACTAGAAGCACACAGCTGGATTATCTACTTCACATGGGTCAAGGCTCACGTCGGAATTGAAGGGAACGAGCTGGCTGACCAATTGGCGAAACAGGCAGCGAACAACAAGGACCTACCAGTTAGTTTCGACAGGATACCCGTGAGTGACATCATGCGAAAGCTACATGAAGAAAGTGTGAATCTGTGGGAAAGTGAGTGGCGAAACACCAAAAATGGAGCAGTGACTAAATCTTATTTCCCCACAGTGGCAGATAGATTACGACTTAAATTTCCACTTACTGGTAAAGTCACAACTTTCCTAACCGGACATGGCAGACTTAATTCTTACTTTTACAGATTTAAGATAAAGGACTCTCCAATGTGCTCCTGTGGAACAGCAGAACAGACCGTAGTACACGTTTTATTTGAATGTCCAAAACTTGACAGAGAAAGAATCAAATTCAAGAAAGCTATGTTAAACAAATATGGAAAATGGACATTCCAACAACATAAATTAGTAACGGAATACACAACTGAATTTATTGAATACCTAAACACAATAGAACTGGATAAACTCTAGAGTGCAACTAACGATATCCCATAAGTAAAACTATGTATTAGTATATTTATTAAGCATGTACTATAATGGCATGTAGTATTACGTTTTTTTTGTAATGGAACATGCCGAAAATAAAGAATGTTTATATTAAAAAAAAAAAAAAAAAATACATACATACATACATACATACATACATACATACATACATACATACATACATACATACATACATACATACATACATACATACATACATACATACATACATACATACATACATACATACATACATACATACATACATACATACATACATACATACATACATACATACATACATACATACATACATACATACATACATACATACATACATACATACATACATACATACATACATACATACATACATACATACATACATACATACATACATACATACATACATACATACATACATACATACATACATACATACATACATACATACATACATACATACATACATACATACATACATACATACATACATACATACATACATACATACATACATACATACATACATACATACATACATACATACATACATACATACATACATACATACATACATACATACATACATACATACATACATACATACATACATACATACATACATACATACATACATACATACATACATACATACATACATACATACATACATACATACATACATACATACATACATACATACATACATACATACATACATACATACATACATACATACATACATACATACATACATACATACATACATACATACATACATACATACATACATACATACATACATACATACATACATACATACATACATACATACATACATACATACATACATACATACATACATACATACATACATACATACATACATACATACATACATACATACATACATACATACATACATACATACATACATACATACATACATACATACATACATACATACATACATACATACATACATACATACATACATACATACATACATACATACATACATACATACATACATACATACATACATACATACATACATACATACATACATACATACATACATACATACATACATACATACATACATACATACATACATACATACATACATACATACATACATACATACATACATACATACATACATACATACATACATACATACATACATACATACATACATACATACATACATACATACATACATACATACATACATACATACATACATACATACATACATACATACATACATACATACATACATACATACATACATACATACATACATACATACATACATACATACATACATACATACATACATACATACATACATACATACATACATACATACATACATACATACATACATACATACATACATACATACATACATACATACATACATACATACATACATACATACATACATACATACATACATACATACATACATACATACATACATACATACATACATACATACATACATACATACATACATACATACATACATACATACAGACAGACAGACAGACAGACAGACAGACAGACAGACAGACAGACAGACAGACAGACAGACAGACAGACAGACAGACAGACAGACAGACAGACAGACAGACAGACAGACAGACAGACAGACAGACAGACAGACAGACAGACAGACAGACAGACAGACAGACAGACAGACAGACAGACAGACAGACAGACAGACAGACAGACAGACAGACAGACAGACAGACAGACAGACAGACAGACAGACAGACAGACAGACAGACAGACAGACAGACAGACAGACAGACAGACAGACAGACAGACAGACAGACAGACAGACAGACAGACAGACAGACAGACAGACAGACAGACAGACAGACAGACAGACAGACACACACACACACACACATACATAAATAAATAAATAAATAAATAAATAAATAAATAAATAAATAAAGACTTCTCATACAAGGAATATCTTCAAAATGGTTCACTCCACAAATACCTATATGGGTTTGACATAAATTGTGTCTTAAGGAGACCTACTTTTTTTCCTCCTACGATCTATTGGTTATGCAAAAGTCATCCAGACTGAAGAGAACTTTTGAGGACATACCCAGAAAATTCAAGATATAAATTTCACTTGCTCTAAAAATTTATTGAACATATGATATCTTTATCAGAACCGTTAGAGCCATTTTTGAGAAAATCAAATTTTTCGAAAAATGTTTCATGTAAATGGTATTTCGGGGAGGGGGATTTTCTTGAAAATCTCCAAGTCCTTTAAAGATGCTGAGCTTAAATGCCATGTTTGATATTTAACCGACTTTTCGTTTTTGAGTTATGTTGTTCACAGACACACATACGCGGAACCTTTCTAATTTCCTTTTTTAATTTAGGAGACCTCAAAAATTGTGTTTCCAGTGAAATATCGATATCGAATTTTTAGTTAGAATGCAATGCTTTCTGTATCTACTATACACGCGATAGAGAAATCTAGAAGAGTAGCAAATCTACCGTATGTGTGGTTGCATATTATGCAAACCTCCTGACACGTGTTCTGCGTTGCTTGTCACTCTGTGATCGGAAGTAGAACTTGACCAGTGCCGGCCGCCCCGTTTCCGAAGCAACTGTCATTCTTGCCAGGTGGGTCGAAGCCAGAGGTTTATGACCTAACCAGGACAATGACAAACAAGAGAAAGTAACAGTCACCAGTGATATTCAGAAGTTACAAGTGTGAATGCTATGACAATGACTAGGTTCGGAGGGGGCACTGAGCAAGTCGAGCAATGCAATTTTTTATGTCTATGCTCCCGATGCAGCCCCCCCCCCCGGAGGGATTTTTTTTTCTTTCTTGTGGTGGGGGTAAAATGCACTTACGCCCTGACCGCAGGCAAGCTTGCGAGTGTAAGACCCCCACCCTAGATTCGAACCAGGACAGCACTACTCATTAAACACCCCCACCGGAAGTTCTGAGGTCCTTACCTCACGTAATGGTGATGTATGAAAGCTGCCTGCCAGTGGTAGTAACAGTGAGTAATTACGGAAGTGGCAGAGGACAAACATGGTATAAGCCCTGAATGCCCCCTGGGAGAGGTGTGGCGGGAGGACACTAAGTGTGACCGGACGGAGGAGAGACGACAGCAGAGGGCAAGATATCTAACACCTACGGGTTTAAACTCCCCGGTGGCGGCTCGTACACCTCCCTTCTGCGTGCTTAGACTTAGACATCCCCTGGCCGGCCCGGAGACTTCCCCCGATCCGAAGGACGTAGAGTTACAAAAACAAAATTCCCTGCCATGCACTCCGAAACTCTCGCTGACACTTAGAACCTTGAAATAGCCAACCAGGATGAAAGTGAAAGGAGAGATAGAAAATTCGGGAAGATGTAATTAGCCTTCTCAGATTCGCCTAGCGACCTGGGGAAACTCCCGAAGATAAAAAGAACGTGTCAGGAAGGTCGGCTGCGGGAATGAACCTACGACCTACCAAATGTGAGTGCATGCGCTCCCGCATGCGCCACCTCGGTCGGTTGCCACACTCACATTTCCTCTACTGAGGTTAGGTAGTAGTTTTGACGAGACCATTCCTTACACAGTGTTTCCTTAATCCTCCTTTAGTCGCTAGAGGTCTGAGAGACCCCCTAGGTTTATTTAAACCTTATAGTTTTCAAACGAACTCAGCTATGCAATCAGTTATCTAATATTACACCTTACTCGACTGTTTCCTGGAGCGACAACCTTATCTGTTTATTTATTTAGCTGCAAGAGTGACTAATCGCCACTTACGTGTCGCACAGCCCAACCGTGCGCCTACTCTTACATATTGCTGACATTTGTTTTTCCTCGTTAGTTGTGCAACATTGCTTTGCTATTGCAAGTAAATGTTACTACTTCTCACAAACAGAAGTATGATCTACAAAATCCCAAGGATTTGGAAGAAATGCACCATCTACCTTGTGATTATGCTGCCTTATTCGCGGATAACAATTATCAGATGATTCCATTTCTGAAGATAAACTAAAAACAAGATTTTTAGATGCAGAAACTGATCATAAAGAGCAGGATGAAAACAACCTATGCGATAATAACACGTATTTTATAGGTAACATCATATGCTTATAAAGTTGTTATTATTATTATTATTATTATTATTATTATTATTATTATTATTATTATTATTATTATTATTATTATTATTATTATTATTATTATTATTATTATTATTATTATTATTATTATTATTATTATTATTATTATTATTATTATTATTATTATTATTATTATTATCATCATCATTATCATCATTATCATCATCATCACCATCATCACCATCATCACCATCACCATCATCATCATCATCATCATCATCATTATCATTATCATTATCATTATCATTATCATTATTATTATTATTATTATTATTATTATTATTATTATTATTATTATTATTATTATTATTATTATTATTATTATTATTATTATTATTATTATTATTATTATTATTATTATTATTATTATTATTATTGGCAGTGCATTTCAAATTACAGGTTGTACACCTGAACATAACAACTTGCCATGCATTGTAGTACAAATTATAATTTATACTGCATTCATATTACATTTTATCTGTGATCTATCTATTAAAATAATATTAATAAAAGCCATATATATTTAAACTAAATGAAGCTAAGCATGTGAGTGAAGGAAAAATGAAATTTAAAGAAATAAATACAAGCATATAAGAACAAAAATAGAGCCGGGGCCCGCGCGACCAGCGATGTTCTACCAGGGCGCCCGTCTACCGGAGGGTTAATATCAAAACATTAACCATCAATGCCTCAGTTTTAATTCTTGACATGGGAGACTTTCTTTCAACCGCAGTTCTTGGAAATCAGCATTGTATCCTTGGCCTAAATGTCCTCTTTCGCTGTCTCTGTATGAAGGTGAGGTCATAATGTATCAAAACTGTTGTCCTTAAACTTTCAGGATATTCAAGCAAAAAGGATTCTCGGTATTGTGAACGCAGCATGTTCATATCATAATCTTGGTGACCGAGTTTAGGTCTCGTGCGGGTTGTTTCTTAATCCTATGGTTCTGCAAGACTAATTTACTCATTCATTTCATAGGTACATTCACATTCCAGAATACTTGTCAAATTAAAAAATGCTTTAGGAAATGGAGTTGTTTAAACCTGCGATTTAATTTGTACTTTTCATACCTCTTAACAAAGTATACCTCTGGTATGAGAATGTGACTGTAACAAATGTGTTTGATATCAACAACTACAGTGTTTTCTGAGAAAGATTACGGCTAGAGTTTCAACACATTGTGACAAAAATGACAAAAGTTCAGTCCAATTACTTTTTCTTACTTTATTTTCCTCCGACACTTATGCACAACACACAGTTATATTTTACTGCCATTAATACAGTCTGCACTCCTTCGCGATACTACAACTCGTGTTTTCTTCTCGTAACCTTGTCTCACTCCTTTTACTGTCTTACTTCACTTTCTCTGTCTCTAAAAAACACTAACTCTGAAGATACAACCACTCGACATTCATAACTGCTTCGCTGCTTCAGAAAATTCCTTTTGGTTCTGCCGCTCTGATTGTTGTCACATGTTCACGACAGTCGCGCGAAGTAGCCTGACCTTGAACGCCTTTGATAAACGCACCGCCAGTGGGGTGGGGCAGCCCAGCCCCGACCATCCTTTGTTGTGCTAGCAATGCTGGGATCACATTGCAGAAAATTCAAGATAAGCATTTCATTTACTATCTAATTAAGACCATTAGAGCCATTTTTGAGAGACCAACATTTTCAAATTTTTTCCGTTTTAAAGGTAGTTTGGGTTGGGGGAATTTTCTTGAAAATCTTCGTCTTGCATCCTTTGAAGACGCTAAACTTAAATACCAACTTTGGTATTTAACCGACTGTTCTTTTTGAGTTATACTACTCACACACGCGCGCACGCACGCACGCACTCTACCACTACCAACAACAAACGCACCAGACATTTTTCTAAAAATGACTTTCTTATTCAGAGGGTATCAAAACATGTATTTCCGGTAAAATTTCGATATCGACGTAATAAGTACAGAGTAGAGAAAGTAAAATATAAATATCTCGAAATATATAAACTCATTAACTTCCAAACACGTTTTAAAGGATTGTGGACAGGAAGGAAGTGTATTAAATCATTTAGAAGTTTTGGTTTAAGAAAACATGATGTTTTGTCGATAAATGTTACCTTAAATGCACAGAAAGACCATTTCGTCTCGAAACATTCCATGGATGGAGTTTAAAAGCACTGTTAAAAGCCCGGCTAACAATTGGAGGTCCCTTTTTTGGAAGGTGTTTGGACATGCAGTGAAACATTTTGCAGTAAACGTTGCACTATTAAACCAAACGAACCAAATTTTGATTTTAGCGGAAATAATGCACGATCCCATAGCTTATGGGACACCGACGTGATAAAAGTGATGTTCTAAAGTTATAGTGCTATAGTTTTAATTTTTCGGCTGGCATTAATAGTAGTCAAAGAAATATCTATACCAAATGTTATTTATTATGTATTTCATTCTTGAGATATTAATCAATGTATGCACATATATAAATTGTATTCGCAATAATCAAAATATGTATCCTCCAACAGATAGTGTTTACAGTTGTATTCCTTAATACTTTATACCAAATTATCCAATGAAAATTCTCATATATCCTATCCTATACCTTTCCTTCAAAAAAAGTTAGTGAAAAATGTGGAAGGTCATAAAAAGCAGCACCAAGTACACTAATTTCTTTTAAAATAAACTATAACTGACATGAAAATTCCAATTTTATTACCCAAATATTGAACCGCATTTTGGAAAATTTTCAGATCTCCAGCTATAATTTTGTGGGCTAAGTTAGAGTCTGAATACGGGAAAATAAAAACATAAATAAAAAAGCAGCTTGAGAAAATGGCGCATCATTCATTGACAGAGCAATTAAAACAGCGCAGCGCTTTAAAATGGTATCGGAATATATGTTTCAACCGTCCTAAGTGATTGACTTTTTTTTTTTTTTTTTTTTTCTTTTTTAATTAACGTCCTCCAACATTGTGTCATGTCGTACGAATGAATGAAATGGAATGGGTGAAATGATGCTCAAATGAGCCCGAGGTCCATGGAGCTTTAAGTTACCCGACATTCGTCTTCTCAGGGTAGGGAAAACCTCGGAAAAAACCTTACCCGGATAACTTACCCTAAGCGAGATTCGAACTTGCGACCTCTTGAACGTGAGTCAAACACGCTACCTAAGTGATTGACGCTATGAACACTTGCAGAGGGGCACATACATAGCATCTCGACCATTGCTGACCCATTGTGTACCCCTTTCATTTTAGTCTCTCTGAATGCCTGCAACCTTTTGAGGCTATCTTTCTTACTGAGACCTTATTAAGTTCATGCAATTACACAAACTCTTAGTTAAACCGTTTAATCCTTTGACCTGCAAATTGTTCGCAGTTACTTAAAGGGTGACTTGCCATTTTGTCTGCCTTTTTGCACCTCATACAAGATGAATAAGCTTCTTTGCCCATCTTGTACAAGTATCCCTTGAGATAGCCGTGTCCAATTATCACTCCAACAACCCAGCGAAGCTGGACTCCGTTCTTAGAAAACAGTTCAGGAGTCCTGTCATTGTTTAAATCTTCGTCGCCAAGAAGTTGTCGCTGTGATTGCGCGATATGGAGAGATATACCGCACATCACGTTCTGCATTCAGCTTTACAAAACATCAGCATGAGTTCATCAGAGAAATATCATCTCTCGCTCCTTTAGGCTAGTCGAAGTTCACAGTACGGCACAATCAAATCTTTCTCAAGCTCAGTAATTCATCTCCTTGCATCTAACCCAAAACGATAACCTTCACATGCTTACTCTGTAAGAACTAAAATGCCACAGGATTGGCAAAATGTATGACTGTAAAATAATCTGAGAACTTTGATTGGCGGGCGACAACTGAAGGGATAAGAATGTCTATTAATTGTATAAAAAAAGCTCTTGAGTGTATTTTAAGTAATAATAGTTGTTAAAATAATATGGATAATTAACTACTTGGAAAATAATGAAACAGAAGCAGCGAGTGAATGACATACATGAGTTCATCATCACTGTCATAACTTGTAAAACCCGATGTTGATTTTCATTAAATACATGTGTTTTTCAACATATGTTACATAAGTGGAACTTAGCCATTTGCTGAATGTACTCTCTGATTGCTATCATGTCGCGAGCGTCCATCGACCGTGTCTGTCTAAACGTTACAGAAGTATATATACTGACCTGTATAAAAAGTGACCCATTAAACAACGCAGCTATTCATGTTGGTACTGATAAATCTAGTATCACTCTCTGCCACGTGATTACCTCTGTTCCTCGAGCATAGTACTAGCCACTGGATCGGCAGAGAAACCTACCTCTCTCCCAAAATATAGTTCAACCGCCGAAAGGTAACATTACAACCTAGTTGTACATGTTCTCACTAGCGGAGTACTGTAAGAAAATCCTTCGTTGAATTTTCGCACACAATGTAATATAATAAACATGTAGAATTGAAGAATAGAATTTCATGGTTATCACATCTTTCATTGGTTCGTTTTGTGACCCTGAATTGTTGCATAGAGAACTGGTAACAGAAGTCAAAGATTGGGGACATTACGGAGCGAGAAACGCTATTGCGATCTAGGGGACCGAGCGGAGTGGCATCGGCGGCAACGCTTGGGACTCTCATCCTGGAGGTCCCGGGTTCGATCACCGGTGACCGACTAATCTGACCAAAGCTTTTTTCAATAGGCGAATGGTCTCTCGAGTCGGAAGCGCCAGCGAAGGGAGTGTGGTGCTGCTGCGTGATGGAGTTTAGTTCTGTAACTGCTGTTCTCGACATAGGGACGGCGTTGTGATTGACTGTCCTTGCAGGGGGGTAGGGGCGGGGTCAGCTGCGCCAACATAAAGCATCTTCAGCACGGTTAGGGACCCCAGGCTGGCTCGCGCCGCTTGTCCGGGTTCTGGCACGCCCACTCCCATCTCCTCCCTCCTTTCCTCCCGGAGTCTGATAGAGTAGCGCGACTATAGGCTCAGTGTGGAATCCCCTCCAATTGTACTTTACCTACCTCTACCTATCTAGGGGAATGGGGTCACTCGTTATGCACGTTAACATATGTGCTCTCTCAATACTCTAGTATAGGTATTTGCTTCAAAATTTGGAGGATACCTTTAATATATAAAAAATGTAAAACCATCTTTTTCAATTATATCGTCCCACTGTTTCACCTCCTATTACCTTGCAATCCGTTCCCAAACCCTAAAAGCGTAGGGATGACAGTGTTAAACATCTGGGCTTCTACCTGGCACTTAAGTTTGGTTTACTCCAAATTACGCAACTACAAGTCATCCAAGTCACTGTCGTTCTTTGTACAAGTCTTTACTTTGTCCACTGCTTACACATGTTTGACCAATTTGAGGTGGAGCTGCTGTACCCAAGATTCATCGGCTACAAGTGGCCCAAAATAAACTTTTACACTCATATTGTATACTTGGTATTGTGACGTTGGTCGACTACGGCGGCGCACGTCAAAGGAAGGTCAGGGTCAAGCTACCCCACACCACATGGCAGGCGATACATGAATCAAAGTCGCTCAGGGTGAGGCTGCCTTGCGCTATTGTTTGTGAGCACATGACAATAGCGCGGCAGGACAAAGGTTTTTCGAGATTATTCGTGAGCTGTGAGGCGACCGGCGTATTTGTAGAGGTTCCAGAAAAGGTGAAGTTCGAGAGTGGTCCACATTACGTCATCCTTGCTACGTAAGGAGGCGAGGCGACGAGGAAGCTAGATAGCAGTAGTTAAAAACACGGGTCACCGCAGCAGGCACTATTTGAAGTGTGTGTGTGTGTGTGTGTGTGTGTGTGTGTGTGTGTGTGTGTGTGTGTGTATGTATGCATGTATACAGCCGTCGTGAGAGGATACGTTGCGTCTAAGTAAAGCCAGTGAAGCAGTTTTAATAGTATTGAGTGATTGTATCGTCAAAGTCAACTGTTTTTGAGACAGAGAAAGTGAAGAAAGACAAAAGAGTGTGTCAAGGTTTCGAGAAGACAACAGTTGTGGTTTGTAATATCACTAAGGACTGTAAACTGCATTAACGTCAGTAAAGGAGAACTATGTTGTTGTGCATTCAGTTAGAGGAAAATAAAGTGATAGAAAAAGTAACTGGACTGCACTCTTGTCGTTTTTATCATATGATGTCAGGAGTGGGATTTGTCGAACTGTCACTTTGTTACAGTATGTATACAACAGTTATATCATGAACTTGGGTCCAGTGTCGTGTCTATGTGTATTCGTTCTCGGACTTATTCATTTTTCCATTGACTCATCTTTGTGACCAACGCAGTGCATTTCTCTATAGGTGGAGGAAGTGCTGCAGTTTCTCGTAGGTATCAGAAGATATCTCCAGCAGGACTCGCTGCTCTTCCGACAGCGCTTCGGAGAAAGAAGGATCCTAAATGAGATAATGTTCCGTGTTTTTATCTACGCGTAATAGTGCTTAATACCAGAGGGGCCTTATTTGGCCGGCCTACGTTCTTTTGTTACCATTCAGTGCCTTTGCTTTCGGATCTATGTAGTACAGTGTTGTCCTGGTTGATCCCATGTCGCATGAATCATGCGTACCGCAATATATTGCAATAATTCAGTTCTCGGTCGCTTCCTGAAGATTCCGGCCATCCCCCCACCCCCACAAAAATGCATACCTCTATATAAAATTAAAAAGAAACTAATGTGTTCTATTCACATGACTTTCTCTACTAATTATTCAACTATCAATATTTAAAAATCTGTATCTCTTCTTATTAATCGAGATAAACTTTCGTTAAATATTTAGACAATTTGCAGTAAGCACAAAGGCACACTGGGCAATGAGATAGTCAACTTTTTAAAAAGCGTGTCGCCATGTTAAGGTTTTGAAAGTACAACCTCTTGCATGATTAGGAGAAAAACGAATGACTTGCCACTAGCAAAAAGAGACGTAGGTAAATAGATTGTTCTAAAGAGATCAGCACTATATTTTTTGGATTGTAATATTTTTATATGTCATACAATTTATTTAAAGGTGTTCAGAAAGAAGAGGACGTCAAGGATATTCCCAGAAAATTCAAGTTACTCGTTTCAGTAGGTATCGTGCAAATATCTTAGTTTTTGAGGTATCTATGCTGTTCGAGGACGCGCGCGCGCGCACGCGCGCACACACACACACACACACACACACACACACACACACACACACACACACACACCACTTCCAATGGATCCTGTCTAGCGTGGTATGAATAGAAGAATTATTGTAGTGTTGTAGAATTATTATATGGATACTAAAAGGATTATCTGAAGTTGTAATGGGCAGAGTGTAAGGCATAGCATTTTTAATAATCTTCAGTAAAGGGAACACTAACTTTTACTGGGCTTGGGTGACTGAATTTGTAGTGCACAATCGCCTTACACGCATTACTATAACTACAGAACGTAAATTTCGATTCGGAACTCGGAAATGTTGACTTAAAACGCCGTGTGTTTATTTCGGGAGGTCAAACACAAAGTTTCGCAATAATTGAGTATTCTTGGAACGTATCGTCTGGGTAGTGATATCACGTCTGTATCGAGGTCAAGTAGTGGTGGGCTTTGAAATGGAAGCCTCGTGTGTTGCAGACCATTTCCTGCGGAGGGTTGTGTAAAAGCCTTCCCACATGACATTCCGCATACCTTTGTAGTAAATCAGTCCTTCTGAAAGTGGTGATTGGCTGCAACTTAAAGGAAAATCGTCTGTCAGTCTGACAGACAAAACTTCTTTATGCGCTATAACTTAGTGCTCTGGGGTTCACTACACAGCAGTCAAGAAATAGGTTTTCCATCTCAAGGTGGGCAAAGATAGCTTATGTGCCTAATAAGGTAAGTTTTTCCTTATTCTCACATAGGTATCCAAAATATAATTAGATCCTTCAGAAGGATTTACCTACCGTATAATGACTTGATTTGAAATTTTCGTTTCGAAACACGTCTCTATTCCTCTATTTGGTCTTCATATTTACCCTTTTTTTCCTCCCATCCTCGTTATTTTCATTTTTTCTTCTCATACATTTATCATCAGGGCTCGGATATTTATGACCTCAAAATGTTAGAACTATACAAGCAATTATGACCGAAAAAATTAGAAAATATGACTTAATTTTTGGACGTATTTTCCAAACCTTCAAAATTTTAATGCTGTTTGAATTAGCATTATATTGAAAATCTACTTCAAAGATCTAGCGCACTCAATAAGAAATTAATAATATTATTAATTTTATTGTTATATTTTTAATTTATTTAATGTCTCAATCCAGAGCTCTCAGTTCTGCACAGAACGAAGTAAATGCCACATTTTGGAGGGCGACCAGAAAGAATTCCAATAGCAAATTACATACATTTTAAAGTTTTCAAAAAGTAACGATCTTCTATTTGCACACAATGTTGACTTGTAACGAGAAAAAGATTTCTTAACAACGTTTGCCATATGTCTCCCTTCAAGGTCCGTTGTTTCATCCATAGAAACCCAGATCTTGTTATCAGCGACGGAATGGCGTATTCTGTTTGAAACATCTTCGTAACAGGCGGTCAGTAGTTCTTGCGAAGTGTTGTTTGCATGGGAGTGTACTGATTAGTGCATTTCTGGGAAAAAAATGTAAAAAATATTACAGGCAAGAATTAGAATATGTGAAAAAAGACTATGAGACGACTACAAGCACATGTGAGAGAATGGAATAGAAATATAAAAATATGATAAAAATACGAAAATTTAAAAGAATACATCACTGTAACATGAAAAATTTGATGTGTTGCACTCGCATGACTTTCTCTACTCTTGTACTAACCATTCTTACAAACTCTTTTATACCTTCTTCATCTTAGTTGAGATAAGTATTTGCAGAAATTATCTTATTATTTATTTCCTTGTAGGCGCGAGGGTAATTTAGGAATACAGTAGGCTTTGAGCGATAGTCAACTCTTTTAAAGCTTTGAGATCGCGTACTCTTTGCACGGTTAACATATAAAAAATTAACAACAATTTGACGAAACTTTTAAGTTTCCCGAAACTGACACAAATAACAAGGAATATCTCCGAAATTATTCACTTTACAAAAAAAATGTATTTGTACATAAATAGTGTGCTTTAGCGAGATCTACATTGTTTGTATAGTAAGATTTTGTCTATTTTTAACGGCTTGCGAGTTATTCAAAAGTCATCCAGAGTAAACAGGACTACATAGGGCCAGAAAATTCAAGATTTACATTTCATTTTTCATAAAAAATATCTTACACACATGCCATTTTAATAAAAATCGTTGGATCCATTTTCAAAAAAATCAAAATTTTCGAAAAATGTTCCATGTAAAGAGTAGTTTAGGGTGGAGCAATTTTCTTCAAAATCTTCGTGTCGCATCCTTGAAAGACATTAAACTGAAATACCAATTTTAGTTTTTGACCGACTTTTCGTTTTAGAGTTATGCTGTCCACAGACTGACAGACACACAGACACACACACGGACCTTTTTCAAAAAATGCTTTTTTTTTATGGATTCAGGGGTCTCAAAACACATATTTCCGGTGAAATCTCAACATCGAATTTTTGGGTGGAATGCAATACTTCCTCTACTTCACTAAAGGTAGTACAGAAAGTAAAAATGACAAGTAAATGACAAAAAAAAAAAAAAAAAAAAAAAAAAACGTCAAAAAGGTCAACATGTGACTACATGACTCATCAGGGCTGCATAGTTTTAATCATTATAGGTAAACTCGTGTTTGGCTTACATTTTTCATGGGAAAACCACGAAGTAAAACTATGACATTTCATAAACAGCCGGATCCTGTTTATGACACTACAGAGCCTTTGTTTTCTAATGTAGCCGTATAAGCGGGATATTGCTTACCCTGGCAAGTTGTTACTAACTGTTCTATTTCCTCTCCGTGGGCCCGTTAATCAGTTTACGCGAATTCTTTGTGCAGAGGTTGATATGTTGGACACCAAGTGTGTAGCGTGTCAGTGCCGCTATAGGCAAATGCGTACGCTTCAGCATCCATATGCATGAGTCCTATATGACAAGTGAGGCTCTATGACAAGAGAAGTCAGACAGTGATTCGCTGCTTCTCGTATGCCTCACAGAGAAATCGCTCGTAATCTTGTGAAGAGATTTAGGAAAATAGTAACTGTTCTTGATAAGGAGCCGAAATGAAATCGCTATGCTCCTTCAGAGGAATAATCTGATGTGTTGCACTTACATGACCTCTTTATCAGTCTTGTACAACTTATTCAGGACTGTAGCCCCAGGACTTCAGGAACTATTCCCAGAAAATGCAATATATAACTACATGTCATTACTAGTCATTTTTAGCTTAAAAGTATGGTAATTTAATCAAAATAATCCTTAGAGTCACTGTTGGCTCCCAAAATCAAAATGTTGAAACGTTTTCCATGTAAAGGGTACTTTGGGAAATATACAATGATGCATGCGTGTGCGTGTATGTAGCATGCTGGAAAATGCTGTACTAAAATACCAAGTTTGGTATCCAGGCAACTTTTCCTGTTTGAGTTGTACTGTTCACAGAGACAGACGCGCGAAAGCGCTTTCACTCACATACACATACGAACCCTTTCTTTTTCCTTTCTTTTTATATTCAGGAAGCATCTAAACGTCTATTTCTGGTGAAATCTCGGAATCAAATGGGTGCAATACAATACTTCCTCTGCTTACTGTAAATACTTGGTAGAGAAGGTAAAGATTTGATGACATCAGAGAAAAGTTGGAACGAAGTCCAAACAAATCTCTGACAAAGCTTCCACAGGAATCAGGAATTTTGCAATCTTGTCTTGGAATGTCATCACATTTTTAAAATAAAAGCCGTATAAAATAATTCAAGCACGCGAAAATGTGGATAAGGTTGATTTCTGTAAATGATTGTTGGGTAACATGGGTCCTACGATCTAGGGAAAAATCCAGATTAGAAGCAGCCCAAATGAGATTTTTACGACCACTATTGGGAGTAACAAGATGGGACAGAATGAGAAATACTGATATACGAGCACAACTTATGGAAGAAAATATAATTGAAGAGATTCAACGATATCAGAAAGAGTGGAAAGACCATGTTTTAAGGATGTCCCCTTCGAGATACCCACGGCAAGCTTTATTTTACAGGCCTTCTGGACGGAGAAACATTGGACGACGGAGAAGATGGAGCGACCAATTTATTTAGCCTCGGAACAGGTCTAAAAGGCCTAAACCTTATCAGGAAGAAGAAGAAGAAGAAGATTGTTGGGTAATGTGGGCGTAGGGAAGTGCGACCCCATCGCCCAGTGGGAAACTACTGCAAACAGCCCCCTCACCCCGAGCATTGGCGGGAAAACCAAAACCTTTCAATCCCTACCTCAAGAACTGAGGATCTACCCAAGTATCCTAGGGATAAAACAGGGACCTTAAGTGTTGGGCTAATCCCCCACCTTAAGTAAAGTCGGATTCAAAAGGAAAATGTGAGCCTCAGAAGATCCGAGGTAAACCCCTGAGACCAAGATAGCAGTAGAACAAGGAAGTGAAGATGAAAAAGATATTGGGCAATGTTGAAAAAGACCCTTATTACCCACGTTTAACATGGGTTTATTTACATGGTCATAAAGAATTAATGAGTGTTTATGCAACACTTCTTAAAAGATGTGAGAAATGTGTGATGGCACGACACCATTTCCAACATCTGTGACGAAGGATGTGGTTATAATTTGCATAAGTAATCTGTGGGAGTGAATTTGATGGGATATGAATATCCAGTTAGCCGGCAAACAGCGCGCTTCCTTGTGCCTAAAAATTCCCATTAGGCCGTCCAGAGGTCCAAAAAAGGCTCTGTAGATTAACAACTGTTGAAGTACATCTTAGAGGTCGCTTTATAAAACGGCAATAAACCAAGGGAGTTATTTCCAGATTTGACTTTAATAGTGGGTATTAGTTGTCTCTTTTGTACTTTATCACTTTCCTAGAGTGTATACGGGAAGTATGGCATTCCATCCGAAAACTTGATATCTTATTTCACCAGAAATCCCCTTTTGACGTGCACTGACGCCCCCCCCCAAAAAAAAAAAACAGTTGTAGGATATGATCTGCATGCCTTTCTTTCTATGAGCAGCATAACTCAAATAAAGCATGGCATGAATACCAAACCAAACTACATAATATTAAGTTCAGTATCTTCGTAATATGCGACACAAAACTTTTCAATAAAAACCCTCATCCCAATCCACCCTTTACATTGGATAACCTTCCGGATTTTTTTCATTTTCTAACAATTAGCTCTAATGATTTTTTAACAAAATACGGTATATCAGAAGTGTTTGCATAACTAATAAATATGGGTCTTGAATTATTTTGAGCGAGTTGAGAAATTTTCCCGTTCTGAATACCTAAATGTTTCATAATTTTATACAACTGGTAAGCACTAAGAGACAGTCCAACGGTATTACACAAAAAATGTAAATGTCATTAAAGCGTACCGTTTATTTTCACTATTTATGTTATTTGTTTATTCATTTATTAATTTATTTTATATTAGCCACTCCAACATACTCATTGCTATTGGTTTGAATGTTGCAATGCTTTGTCATTTGTAATAGATCTTTACTTTCGCTACTGATAAGTAGAGGAAGTATTGTATTCCACCCAAAAATTCGATGTCGAGATTTCACCGGATATATATATTGAGAACGCCTGAATAAAAAAAAAAAAAAAAAAAAAAAAAAAAAAAAAACATTTTTAGAAAAAGGTCCGTGTGTGTGTGTCAGTCTGTGTCAATCAGTCTGTGGCCAGCATAATTAAAAAACGAAAAGTCGGTTAAAAACCAAAGTTGGTATTTAAGTTTAATGTCTTTCAAGGATACGACACGAAGATTTTGAAGGAAATAGCCCCACCCTAAACTACCTTTTACATGGACAATTTTTCAAAAATTTTTATTTTCTTGAAAATGGCTCTTACGATTTTGATTAACATGTGACATATTTGAAATATTTTTATGACAAATGAAATGTATATATCTTGAATTTTCTGGCTATAGCCCCTATAGTCGTATTTACTGTGGACAACTTTTGCATAACTAGTAAACCGATGGAGATAGAACAAATCATAGTTTACAAAAAATGTAGATCTTGCTAAAACACACACTTTATGTCTCGGTAGATTTTCTTGTAGGGTGAACCATTTTGGAGATATTCCTTGTTATGTGTGTGAGTTTCGGAAAACAAAACCTTTCGTGAAATGGAACATCGTTGTTCATTTTTGTACTCCACCCACAAATCCGATGTCGAGATTTCACCGGAAATATATGTTTTGAGGCCCCCCTGAATCAAAAAGAAACATATTTAGAAAAAGTTCCGCGCGCGTGTGTGTGCCAGTCTGTGGACAACAGAACTCAAAAACGAAAAGTCAGTTAAAAACCAAAATTGGTATTTAAGTTTAATGTCTTTCAAGGATGCGACACGAAGATCTAAACCAACCTTTACATGGAAAATTTTTCGAAAATTTTGATTTTCTTGAAAATGGCCCTAACGATTTTGATTAAAATGCCATATATTTAACATATTTGAATGACAAATGAAATGTATATTTTGAATTTTCTTGCTATAGCCTATGTAATCCTGTTTACTCTGGATGACTTTTGAATAACTCGTAAACCGTAAGAGATGGACAAAATCTTAGTATACAAAAATGTAGATCTCGCTAAAACACACAATTTATGTCTGAATAAATGTTTTTGTAGAGTGAACCATTTCGGAGATATTCCTTGTTATTTGTGTCAGTTTCAGAAAACAAAACTTTCGTGAAATGGAACGTTGATGTTCATTTTTTTGTATGTTAAGCGTGCAAAGAGAACGGAATCTCAAAGCTTTAAAAGATTTGACTATCGCACAAAGCCTACTGTAATCTAATATTCCCGTTTTACCTACAACGAAATAAGCAATAAGATAATTTGTACAAATGTTTACCTCAACTAACACGAAGAAGAAATAGGAAGAAGAGTTCGTATGAGTGGGTAGTACAAGAGTAGAGAAAGTCATGTGAGTGCAACACATCAGACTTTTTTTATGGCATCGGCCATTTTCGAGATATACTTCAGTTGTTTCTCGCGACGGTCATCCAAAGAGTATGGAATTTCAAAGATAGCATATAGCTTCCTGTTTTTAAACATTTATCTATTGCTTCGGTCTCTGCATCCCCCTTAAACGAAATGTGAAGGAAACTATTTCTGTAAACGTTTATTCTCTATTAACATAAAGTAGATGTAGAAATAAGATTTTATAAGAATAGTTCATAGAAACTGTATATATATAAACAAGGTGGTTAGAGAAAGTCATATTAACGTAACACATCATCTTTGTTAAAGAGTAAATGCAAACATTTTAAATACAGAATTTCCTTAAGCCTATCGTCTCAAGTAAGATTGCAGACAGTTCACTACAACTTGTTCAACAAAGAATCTGATATGGAGCTTAAACTGGACCTCGCCAGTGGACGAAACAAAAAAGTGAAGACAAGTAATGCCACTTCCATTTGTGAGAGAACTACGCTCCTTTAGCAGATCCTTGTATGGGCACTCCCCGGACTTTACGCAACAAACAGAGAAGTAGGACAGGCAGGCTAACCAGTCTTTCAGCTGTGTGGTTTTTTTGCTTCCCTCCTCAAGTGACGTCATTTCGAGAGCGTAGGAGAGAGGTGACGTCACTTTTGCAACATTGGTACTACCTCTAGGTCGAATGGGTGTCAGCTAGCTGCTAGATTATGCGCACCGCTTTAAAACATGTGAGCGGAGCGTTAATTCATTTCAATGATGTCACGAAGCAAAACCGCGACGTAATGAATTCCGCCAACGGTTTTTGGTCTTGTTTTTTCTGTTGTTCTGTATTATGCTGCACCTAGCATCAGTCCGCTGCCATTTCTATATATTCTAGGCAAAGTGCCAAATTAACAGCCCAACCCAAAATCAAAACTTGGAACGGATTTTATATTTGGCCAATTTAGGGCTTGAAAGTGGAGTTCCACATTCTAGAACAGTGATTAAAAACCTAAGAGGCGCACCCCCTTAGAGGGATGCGAGGGGTTTACACGCCACAAACAGCTTACTAGAAGAAAAAAGTGAACATATAATCGGATAAATAGAGAAATTAATAACGTTATTTGTATTTTTTTACATGGCCAATACATTAATTACTTAAAATCATACGAGTATTATAAATAGGCATATAAATTTGTCCACGGGCTTGTTTATATATATATATAAATTGTATCTTAAAATCCTTCCTTGTTTGGCTTTTACCTATTTCGATTTGTAATTACTGAACATATATCCTCAATAACTTAAGAATTCCTATTATATGCATTAGTGTTAAGGGTTTCAATATAGAAATTTTGTTTCTTAAAAACATGGACTTCATTATTAGTTTTCTTTGCATTATTGTCGTTAAAAACAAATTGCTGCTAAGAGTGAGAAGAGCTATGTTTTAATTCAATTTTTAATGTGCATTACTGTGAGCGAAAAATTAAATATTGCTTCATGTTGAAGTTTCTTGAGGTCATTGCAATTAGGTATTTGAAGAATAGCGCAGCGGCATGAAGCAAGGTTACCGGGAGGTTGGTGTCGGGCAGTCGGGACTGTAAACATAGAAGTTGCGCGTTCGCCCAGTGTGGACACAATAAGCGCTAGCATCAGATAACCAGAACATTCTGGAAGTTTTTCATTCTCAAACGTTCTGGAAATTTCCAATAGCTATGCAAGTGAACGCTTTCTCGAAGCGAGTCAGTCTTGCGGGGTTCGAGAGTGAGTCGAGTCTGTAAGATGATCGATCTTAAATTAAGGAAAAAAAAAAAGAGTCTGTAAGATGTCTTGAGTTCGACTCGTCAGCGAGTTAACCGTTCGGAGGAAGAGGCTGCGCGGTGCGAAGAAAGTGAAATGACAGTGATAATTGGAACCAGTTCATATTCATGAAGGGACAGTGTGATCTGGATAAAGTCACATCTGAAATTATTTTTACACATTTAAATACACATTATTGTTTCGGCATATGTGCCGTAGTTTTGTTAAGTGATTTCATAATCTTTGACATTCTCTCTGTTTATTTTAGACTGTTCTCAAATAAAAGCGTTTTGTACCTATAACTATTAACGTAAGCATAAGTGTTATATATTGGAAAAAAAGATACCTCGCTCTTTCGCACTGAACTCTCTCTCTCTCATAGACAATTCTTTGTGTGCCTACACTGTTCCTACTAAAGCAAAATAAAATATTGGTTGCGCTGCTAGTTTCATTTGTCTACCACAGCCGTATTCTTGCGCCTCTTGGATGGATTGCTATATGCCTATGTACCCTTCAGTGGGCTCAGAATGCTGCTGCGCATGGTCTCGTTACCCCACTCCTCACTCTTTTTACTTTCTCTACTACATATAGTAGAGGTAGGAGTAGGGCAGATGCGGAGGAGGACTTCGACACTTCAACCTCAGAGATCTCTCGTACTGTGCCCCAAGGTGTACCCCCGGGAGGGAGGGGTGAGGCGAGAAGAGACAGAGAGCGGCACAGCAGACGGTAGGGTACCTACATTTTCCCAGGTGTAAAATCCCCGACACCAACAGTACACCGATCCCTCGCCGGTTCGAGCAGAGCGCCGCCTGCAGGGCCCCTCTGTGGCTCAAGGTCCTTATCATCGAGGACACCGCTCGGAGCCCGGCCTTCGTGACGGGACGGAGTTACTCAGAGCATCTTCCCCACCATGCTGCACCCGAACTCGCACTGACGCTCTGCTCTGAAATTGGCCAAGCAGAAGAAAGGATCAATGAAATGATTACTGAAGTCAAATGGAGGGAGAGGAAATTCGGGGGATGAAAGTATCCTACCCAGCATTAACCTGGCGACCCGGGAAAAAACCCGAAAAAGCCCAGCGGTCAGGAATTGAACCCACGACCTTCCGAATGCGAGTCACGCGCTAAACCCTGCGCCACCTGCCTCGGTAGTACGTATAGTAAGCCGGGAAAGTAGTATTGCATTCTGCAGTTCTGGCAGTTTTAGAAAACCTGTCGGTGTGTATTTGTGCGTGTGTGTGTATACATGTGTGTGTGTCTGTGTTTGTGTGTGTGTGTGTGTATGTGTGTGTGATAGGTAAGGGTAGACATGTCAATAGTCACCTTGCAAGATGGCGCATGTGTATCGCCCAGCGACACTTTCTTTTGAACATGAGAGTTTGCGGTAGATTTGTTGGGTTATATGTAACTTTTAAGACTGCTTATTACTACAATTAAAGATGGCATGTTCGGGCAATACAACTTTCGACTGCTCTATTTTAATGAAATATTCTTTGTCAAAATGACCCTTCGAATAAAAAGAGAAAGGGTGTATCGCAAAGATACACGATAGAAGTGAAACTTTTTTTATTACAGGGAAACATTTTAATTATTCATCAATCACTTTTGAATAGCATAGATTGTGTTTATCAGTGATATATTTGCATAAAATTACATACACATGTCGTGTGCATCATCTTCTTCGTTCTTAAGGAGAGAAATTATCGGTTTATAACTACAGTAAGTAATGAAAACTCTCCATTCTAAATTTTCTAAGGACCATGAGAAAACTGCATGCATTGTTATTCCATGACATATGGTTGATTCTGTTGATTGTTCATTCTCAATTATACGAGTAGTTTCTCTTCCAAAAATTGAATCAATGGTTTTGCATCATCTGAAGCAAAATTGATATTGAAATCACCTCCCAGAAGAATAGGAATTTCATCAAGCTTTACTCCAAGGTCTGCGGCCCCCACTGCTGTATATGGTAATAAGTATAGTGGACGAACTTGATAATTTTTGCAATACTCTGATTCGGTGTTCCAAATTGTCCTTGCACGTGACGCAGTCGGCGAATTTGCATGATTGGAACTCCAGGAGAGATAAGCCTTTCAGACACAAATCTAATTTTGGCAAATGAGCAGGGATTGGTGGATATTTAAAGCCATTGAATATTGCTAATTGTGGAATAGTGTTTCTCTGAGAGCCTGGCGGCAAGTTGTACATGCCAGGTCATTACGACCTTCGAGTTCTGGAAATTTCTGTTCTATCAGTTCTTATTCTTCTTCAATGGATAAAGGTTTCAAATCATTTTTAAACCACAATTTGTCACACACACAACACTTCAAACCGATGGATTATTTACAAAATCTCGGTTCAAAATATTATTTGCAGTCTTGAATTTGTTAAATTTAGAATACTGTAAATTATCAATGATAGGTGCAAGAGGAGGCTGAGCCAAGGTGCTAGTTGCTGGTTCATTGTCTTCATTATTTACACCGTCCAAAGTAGCACGTATTCTACTCCTTTCTCTACTATCTCGTTCAGTTTCAGATCTACCTTTGCTTTTTCTTTTTTCCACATTCTGAAGGTCATTTCACTCGCGTGTTTTCTCTCACACCATGGTCTTGTTCTTTCTGCCTGACTTAGTCATATTCACAACAAAATTGTATATTTTAATGAAGAAAATAAATTATAAACAACGAGAACACTAAACAGTACTCGAAATGCGTTGGTTGTACACACGTGTTTCAACGGATGCTCTGTTGACAACCAACAGCTGTACTCAGTGATCGCCACGCCGCCTGAACGCAGTACATGCAACCACGGACAACGAGAATGAATGAAAGCCAGAAGAGCGTATGTCTCACTCTTCTCCGATACCCGAAGGCAAGCGAGACACTACTCCCACTCTACCCGACACAGTGTTTACCCCCACCACATTTCGTCACACAAGAAGGTTGCGGATCAGAATTTCAAAGCCCTCTAGAAGAAGTTTCACTTCAAAAGTCTGTTGTGCTGTACTCACGTGAGTTTCTCTACTCTTATACTATCTATTCTTATCGATGTGGGATTTTTCTTTAAGTTTCTATGTTTCAGTCTTGGTGAGGAGATGATAAGGGATGACTTCCTTGGGCTAGCGTAGGTATATATATAAATTATATGGGTAATTAAGCAAGAAATTCTACCCTTGGAAAATTGGAAATTCTACCCTCGAGTTGCATTTATTAAGACTATTTCACAAATTAAACGATGACATAGCCCATGAAATGTTATTTAAATGATGTATTGTAACTACTAACCTCTTGAAAGACAAATGAAGCAGGCATGATGTTGGCAATGTCATTGGTTGGAGTATCTGCTGTTTATAATTTCGTTCAATACGGTATTTGTCAATCTGATTCCAAATATATTCCCTGATGTATTCTGCCTTCTGAAGTTTCCTTCCTTGAATTATTTCAGCATTAGACGCTTCACTGAAGCGAGAGTTAGACATTTTTACTTTCTTTACTACGTATAATAAAGTAGAAGTATTGTGTTTCATCTAAAAATTCGATGTCGAGATTTCACCGGAAATATATGTTTTGAGGCCCCTGAATCCAAAACAAAAAAAGCATTTTTAGAAAAAGGTCCATGTGTGTGTCTGTCAGTCTGTGGACAGCATAACTCAAAACGAAAAGTCGGTTAAAAACCAAAGTTGGTATTTAAGTTTGATGTCTTTCGGGGAACTATTCTTTACATGTAAATTTTTCGAAAATATTGATTTTCTTCAAAATGGCTCTAAAGATTTTGATTAAAATGACACATGTTTAAGATATTTTTATGCCAAATAAAATGTATATTCTGAATTTTCTGGCTACAGTCTATGTAGTCCTTTTTACTCTAGATGACTTTTGCATAACTAGTAAACCATAAGAGATAGATTAAATCTTACTAGGTATACGAAAAATGTAGATCTCACTAAAACATACAGTCTATATCCAAATATTTTTTTTTCTAGAGTGAACTATTTCGGAGATATTCCTTGTTATTTGTGTCAGTTTCGGAAAACAAACTTTCGTAAAATGCAACACCGTTGTTCATTTTTTACATGTTAACCGTGCAAAGAGAATGGAATCTCAAAGCTTTACGTAAAACATTTGACTATCGCTCAAAGCCTACTGTATTCCCACATTCCTCTTGCACCTATAAGGAAATAATAAGATAATTTGCTCAGATTTTTACATTTAAACTCAATGGCTCTGTTACGTCAAATCACGTAAGCTGTTCCGCATCTGTAGGACAGTACAGCTAGATCTCTAACCTGATCATAACATTAGAAAAGCAGAGGAGGAGATCATTAAAATTCAGAGCAGGTGATCATGAAATGTGATAATTTTTATGCGAATGATGGCTGTCATTGTTTGAAATTTGAGATTGTTATGCACGTGATTTCAACCAAGTCATTTATGAGTGGAACAGTCGAGAAAAAACGGTCATTTTGGAAAGGTAGCATCAGACTGAAAAATTCAATACCATAACCGAAAATTTTGAATTTTTCAGTCTAATTTTATCTTTCCAATCTTTGTCCTACATACGCGAGGTGTAAAAGATTATCACGATTTTAAATGAATACATCAGTGTTCACCTCTCATCCGTCTGTTTGTTAAATTCACTACCACAGCACCACACCTACAACATCTAACATCTTTCACTGCCCATCGTAGTTTTACTACTCTGTCTAAGAAAGCCGGAAATAAAACCTCTTTGGACCCCAAGCCAAATAAGTTAAAAATGAAGCGCTGACACATTAAGTGGTCATTACGTCAGCATAAACTGTTGCATTTTAATAATGCACAACGCACAAGAGGTTATCAGTTGTATGCGGTGAGTGATACAAGAAAAAGCAACGACATGTTGCAGAAGAAGGCGCATATAAGAACTATAAGACAACTAAATAAATAATAAAGCTCAGAAGTTGGTGTTTTGGTTGTGTATTTTATTCAAAAAAAAAAAAAAAAAAAAAACGCTAATTCATAAAAGAGATTTTTAAAATTTAAGTATCTCTAAGTGTAACACCCAATTCCATTAGTATGTTAATTACTCATGACCATACCGAGCGAGATGGCTCAGATGTGACTCTGTGACCCGCATGGGTTCAATTCCCATGACCGTCCTCTCTTATCCACAGGTTTTTTTCGGGGGTTCCCCGGGTCGCTAGATAAATGCCGGGAAAGATAATTACATTCCCGAATTTCCTGTCCTCACATTTCACTACATTTCTCATTTAACTTCACCGTTCTTCATCTGCAGGGTTCTTTCGGAGTTGCACGTGCTGACAGGTGTCTTAGGACTGTATGGCAGGGAAAAGGACACTTTCTATGAACCCCGTCCCCTTCATTTTCCGACCTCCCTTCAGGGGAATGTGCAAGCTTCCAGATGGGGAGCCTTTATCTCGACCCGCTAGGGATCCTGCCCTTTGCTCTGTCGGGACTCCTGGATTGGCCGCTCTATCTTCTCTCAGCTTACCTCTCCCCCCTTGGGACACAGGTGCAAAGACCAAATGGAGCGAAATGCCGAAGTCGCTTCCTCTGTTCTTACCTTACCTTACTTATGAACATTAACGCTAATTGCTTTGATTGCAGTCCTAATGTTGTGATGCATGTAAAACGTATAATTACAACAAATATACAAATTAAATAAAATGTCTGTTATTACCAGACTTCCACTTCATATATATCATAAACAGACAGCAAAACCTGCACACCCATGGAATAGGTTGGGTGTAACAATACCGCAGGTTGTCAGGGTCAGCAGTGCAGAGGGAGCGAGTCACAAGTCAAAACAAACCAATATGAATGCGACACAACACTCGACGTACGTCTCACTGTTCACGCTTCGAAATGTTTAAAAATGAAGTCGGTAGTTACTTTTTATGACGCACTTATTTTGGTTGGATATTTCTTCGTCCGGAGCAGAACTATATATAATATAATATAATTAATTGATGAATAATAAATATACACTTTTATCCTTAAAATTTTGTGGGTACATTTTCAAATCAAAATACTTCTATTTTATGTGACAGATTTACAATTGTAAATTTGTCACAAGTGTATCTATAGGATAGACAAAACTCGGAGGAGGGACTTAGCACTTCGACCAGGGCTGGACAACTGGTGCTCAGAGAGCGCAGATTACTCACGATATTGGCTAGTAGCTGCATGTTTAGCAGGTAAAAACGATGAAGGTTGCCCAAGGTAACGCGCGAGTCGCCCATCAATGACTTAAAACAATGAAATCTTTTGTGCTTATGCCCCTGATGGGTGCCCATGGAAGGGAAGTATGAGGTGAGAGGATAGGAAGAGTAGTCGGATCTGAGGAGAGACTATAGCAGAGGGCAAGATCTCTTGTGACTACACATGAATTCCCGGGTGGCAGCTCGTACAGCGGGCTCACAGGTCCCCCTCGTGAGAGGTTCGAGACTCGGAGACCTCCCCAGATCCGGCGGATGAGGACTTACAGAGAGCAAGTACTGCTATGCACAACATTTAGAACCCTAAAACAACCAACCAGTATGAAAGGTGAAGTGAAATGAAATGTGAGGTGAACTGGAAGAACAGGAAATTTGGTCGATGTGATTATACTTCCCATCATTTGTCTAGCGACGCAGGAAAAAAAAGGCCTATGGGTCAGGAAGGGGATTGAACCAACGGCCTCCCGAATGCCAGCCTCACATGTTACTGCAGAGCCATTCCGCTCGGTAATGTATATTTATAACATACATAACAGAAATACCAGATGTTCATTGTGAAATACAGTGTGTTCATTGACCTAAGTTTTTATTGATGCTGTTATGTTTGCAGAATTGATAGTACAGTGCATTACAATATATTTTCTCCATGTCTCAAAAGTAAATCTCTTGCAGCTTTCGCTTAAACGCCCTGTATCGCGATAAGATGCACTTGAGGTGAAACGGACGAAGTGTAAATACTTAATGTGCATTTCCTGTACTTTGTTATTCTCAGGTGTATCGTTTCCCTTCAACAGATGCTTACACCGAATTTGGCATATCCGATTTTTCTGTACCACTGTAACGGGGCAGGACCCACTCTCGTATTGTAAACAACACTACGGTACTCTACAGTTAACCTGAAATCATCCGACTCTCTCCCATCGGTGTCCAAGTTTCGCTGTCTGGTCGTAAAACACACAAGTCCACATTTACAAGCTACAAATTACGAACTTGTAATTTACGGCCGAAGTTCCGCTTCATTAAAAATGGTTATCGGATACTAATCACAAATTATGTATTACAAGACATAGTGCATCTCTGGTTTCAGAACATAAAGCTTATCTCACAACCACAAATCCTTATAAAGCAATACAAATTCCACAAGTGTTTATAGTTTGTAGGACTATTACACATATATTGTCACTAGTTTTTCTGTAGATGAAGAAGTCAAGTGACAATATCTCATTGATTAGCACATTTATAGCACTATGTAAACACTGGCTGGCAAATCCCGATGTTGTTTTTCTCAGCATGGTTGTTTATGAATGTTGACTCGAGGGTAAATTCTGGGAAATTAATTTCTTTCTAATCTTTGAGATTATTCTTCAATTATTACTTATGAATGGATTGCTATTATTATTTATTGATAGATTATTCTTGTTGTTTTTAAAAATTGATGCAAATGAAATGATTATAATACAATTAATAGTTTTAAATTGCAGGTTAAACAAAATACACTATTTGAGGTTAGTTCTGATTTTTTCAACATTCTAAACTAAAGAATGGCAGATCTACTTTAGCTTTCTCAGCCTAGAAGATAAATTTTTAGGGATATATACGTTATAAACAGTGACTATTTGTAATGTAATAAAATACGGTTAACAAGAATCTCCATTTTGATGTTCTTATACGCCTCAGGTACTTTTTGTTCTCTTTGTTTTTGCTGTTTTCATTCAAAAGTTCTCTTTTAAGTTAACACTAAAATGTTTTTCTACCCATTCTCCTCTGGCGCCTGCAGTTTAGTCCTGTTCTGGAAATGCTATTATCTCGTTCGGAGATTGCTCCATATTGAATTAAATACAGTTTCTGAACAATCACTGACAAGTTCATCTAATTCACAAGTAACAATTTTTGTTGTTATCGAGCAGAAACTTATTCAGTTTATGGTTTTCAACTTTTAAATTATATTGTGTAGGCTTTATGAAATTAACCTTTGTATGCCATATCGCTGACAGGAAGTCGAATACGATGTCATCGATGAAGTGAACCACATAATAGGATTTTTAGGCTTTTACGTTGCACATGCATTCCGGTATAGTATCTAAGTTCTCCGAGCGCGGATCCACTTGCTTTGGTCAAGTACTCGTATTAAGGAACCTCCTCGTATTTTCTATTTTCAGCGAGTCCAGAACTAAAAACTTTGAGAAGCAGAGACCTACGAGATTTCATGCTGTATAATTGTGAGTTCTACCATTTTGTTTTCAGTTCTTCTGAAAGTTTCTTTACGATATAACTGTCACAACTAAGATGCAGGAACACCAAGTTTTAAGTCTCCACAATTATTAGTTACAAAATAATTATGTCATACCCGGGGTTGTCAGTGAATTGACGATTTATTCTAAAACTTTCAGATTTAGGCTGCTGTTGCCCAATAGCCTTGTGTTTCCTTGGAGACATTTAAAAAGTAAAATATTACTTAACATACTTAAACAAACACTTAATTAAAACTACTAGGGTACTATAAGGAATAAAAAATAAGCCAAATAAATAAAAACACCAGGAAGACACTATGCAAAAGCACCGTTGAATAACCACAAATACCACAGGAAGGAAAGCAAATAGAGAAAACTGTGAATATACTACATTGCATTTCTATTTCGATAATACAGAAAAGTATGAATTGTTTGTAGAAGAGTAGAAGAGGAATACATGGAATATTTTACGTAAAAGAAAAGTGAGTAGAGAAAACCGTGTGAATATAATAGGTTGCATTTCTATTTCAACAATATAGAAAATTATATGTATTGTTTCTGGAAGTGGGTGAATAGAGATAACCGTGTGGATATAATATGTTACATTTCAATTTCAAGCATATAAAATTGTATGAATTGTATGTTGAAGGGCAAGTAGAGAAGGACATGTGAATGTGTGACGTAAAATAAAAGTGAGCAGAGAAAACCATGTGAATGTAATACGTTGCACAGTAAAATAGATAGCATAAAAAGCTTCTCTATGAAAAAAGATTTAGATTTGCCAATTTTCACCGCATTCGGATGAAAGGTACCCATAAGGAACAAACAAACATTCATTTTTTAGATCATATGCAAAAACTATTAATTTTTAGCTCTTCTGTTGAGGAAGGTTATGTCTGCACGTCTACACTTGGATTTATTGAGCACATTGTAGGCAGGCAAGATATGCATATTTTATAATTACACTATACAAAATGAAATGCCCAATAACTAAAAATCTTGGTTATGCATAGAACCCATCCTCTCCGAGCATATCCTACAAATTTGATTTTAACTGGGAAGAAAACAGGTTTACAAATACATCGAAATACGAAGCTTCAAAACATAAACTAAAGCTACTGCTTCTTTTGGACAGCTCTTCTGAATTATACTATGGACTCATTATTGACAGAACCTGCCACAATGTCCACGTCGATAGAGCAAGTCCGTCTCATAAAAGGGCGTTTAAATGGCACTTATTGGCATTTAAATGGCAAGAAGCAAGATGTCAATGTACAACATGAAAGACAGCCAAAATACGTAAAACTAAAGTTAATTTTTCATCACTTCACTTTCTCATGTAAGTACTAAATGTGTATAAAACCCAATGCTTCGATTTCAGTATCTTTAAATCAACAGAGAATCACTTATTTTCTAACGTAAAATATTTTCACATGGTGGAAATTAGTATTTAATTTATTTTGTGAACATAATTTTGCTGATATATATTGTGCCTATTGCGCTATCAGTTGTGAATATTCTGGGTATAATGATCATTGTTAGATATTAAACATTTACATCTTCCATTTGAGGTACCTATAGATGCTTATAGTTTCACTAGCATTGTTTGTCACACAACCAACTCGACATAGTAACTAGTTCTGTCGCTAGAAACAAAGTGTATATTCTGAAGTGCAGTAAAAGTAGCCATCCGGCCTTTGTGCTTTAACCGTGACCCCTGGGAGTGAAGGTGAGGGAAGAGATCCGCGGGGCTATCTGATCCGGATGACAACGGGCGCGTGCTTGGACGGGGCTACTAACATTTCCAATAGAACGCATCCGACGCGGCCCAAGTCCACCCACAAGGAGCTGGGTCCAGGCAGGGCAGTCACAAACGACACCAGGGAAGAAACTAGAGTGCACACCCACCGCCCAGCCACAACCCGTCCGGACACCGTCAACTCGTCCTACAACCTTGAAACACATGGAAATGATGAGTGCAGGAAATGAGAGACAGGAAATTCTTTGTAGAAGAGGTGTCAGACCAACATTCGCCCACTAACCCGGAGAAACCAGGAAAATCCAATGGGTCAGAATGGCCAGTCGCCTGTAATCGAACCCAGCACCTCCCAAATGGGAGTAGCACACGTTACCGCGGCGTCACCTCACTCGACATTTGTTGTCGCTCTCCTCCCTTCCCTAGGGGAAGATTAATTAACGAATGGGTGTATAATTCTCAAATATCAAGTTCATTAGTAAACTATTTCCAGTGACCAAACGAGTGGTTGTAGGTATGTAAATGTACTTCAGTTCCTGGAAAAGCATTAGCCGAAAAAGTTTTCCTCAATTCTCGGAATTTAGAGAAAGAGATGTTTCATCCACTGAGTAGACCACTGTCCTAAGTATCCACATGTCCAGATACAAAGCAAGTATTCCTCTGCACTGTTTAAACAGAACAAAATGACATTACCCATCATGCACCAAGAACCTGCTTTGCGGTATTGGTCAGAACAAACACAGAACCTACTGAAACATTTGATGGAACTTTGTGGTTGCCCAGAATAGGCCTCTTTCTTGCACACTTGATACCACACATACATGAACTTGAACTAGCAAAGGCTGCTAGCGTGGGTGTCACTACTCGACTGTTTTATATGACAACAGTTACGCTAACCAGATATTACGTAAACAACCAATGATTTTTCCTTGAAACGTTTGATGCAGCTAGTTTCTTGAATTGTGACCCAGTAGTAGAATGAATAAACATTTCTCAACTACCTCTGTCTGTATACTTTGCGTTTTACAACTATAAGTCATCTACTGTTGCATAATCTTTCTTGAATATTTATGTATGTGCTGGAGTATTGAGATGTTTACCTGAGTGCATTCTATGCACATGTTCCTAGTGTATGTACGCACATACAGGCGAAGTGCGGCGAAAGTTCAGGGACGGTAGTGAAAACATAGAAATCACATGCATACATGTCCTTACTAAGTATTCTGATTTTAAATATGTTTTTATTATTTGCAGCCATCATCCTCGTAAATACGATGCAAGCAATATGTCGATATGAAACAATGTATTATCCCGAAGTATGACTATTGCCATTTCTTACGCTTGTGAGTGCGTTGTGCAAGTTTGTTCTTTTTTGTAAAGCTCAGAAATGACAGTTTGGTCTTAGGAAAGCAGTGTATGATCCTGAAGTAATTTCTGGAAATGTTCAGTACCATTTCTTAAGTTTGCGGTTCCGGTGTACAATTCTATTGTTTTCTACGAAGCTCAGAAATGACAATTTGGTTATATGAAAACAGTATATTAACCCAAAGTAAGTTATGACATTGACTCACACCATTGCCTTGCTTGTGAATGCGTTGTGCTAGCCTGGTGTTTACTGCCAACCTATAATATGGCAAAAAAAATTATTTTGTTGTTTAACGACGCTGTCACTTGCCAGGATCACATCAGCGTCGCCGGTGTGCCGGAATTTCGTCCCGCAGGAGCTCTTTTACGTGCCAGCAAATCTACTGACATGGAGCTTTCGTTTTTAAGCACACTTAAAAACCAACGGTCTGGGCCGGATTTGAACCCGCGACCTTGAGATCAGTAGGCCAGCGTGTAACCAACTGAGCTACCCAGACCAACTAAAAGATGGCAATTTGGTCTGTATAAAAGTGCATGATCCCGAAGTAAGTTTCGACAGCTTCGAATACCATTTCTTAAAGTTTTCGTTATGTTGTACAAGTGTATTGTTTTCTGCGAAGGTCAGAAATGGCGAATTCCTATTTATTTTGCACTTCATCACCAGACAAAAGAGTATGTGATAGAATCAAAGAACTGATAGTAGAGTACCAGACAGCGTACTATGACGCGTACTTCACTGAAGCGTCTTCACTACGCTTTTAAAGATGCGTAGTTTATTGCAATCGCAAATACGATTAAAAATTATGAGGTCCTTTGAAAGTAACTTCATTTTTTAAACTAATATAAAGGTAGTGTTGTTTAAGACAGCAAGAAAGGTGTGTAGCCTTAAAATGTGTATTTTGAACAAGGTTCCGATTTGAAAATGATGAAGTTAAACACCTTTCTGGACGAATTTTTGTTATCGGCATTCACGTTTGTATTTAAATGCAACATTACGTGAATAAAACCGCATGTATTCAGGTTGTATAGTAAGACAGTGTCAGTCATCCCGCAGTCAGCAAGCGCTCTTGATGTGTTATCTTGATTTAATTTTGTTTGCCCTTTTCTAAACCTTAGAGATCTGGCTTATCACATCACATGCCTGACCTAATTTAACTATACTATGAACTTTTAGCATACGGAGGAGGGGTAATGACTAATCAAAACATCGTAGCAGCATGCTTCATGTTCCTTCAAACCTTTCGCACAAATACGCAGTTCTGTTCTACTGACGTAAAGTCTACAGTCTTTTGTAATATTACAACTCACAACTGTTTCCTTCTCGAAGCCTTGACTCATTCCTTTCATGGTTTTTCTTCACTTTCTCTATCTCTCAAACACTAACTCCGACGATACAATCACTCAACACTCGTTAAAACTTATTCACTTCGACGCGATGTGTCTTGCACAGCTGTCTCGCACTCACTGACACACTGACCAACTCAAAACTGTCTGCCTTCATACAGGGATCACGTACCCAGATCTTTCTTGAACTTCTTCAAACAAGCCGGCCGCTGGACACTTCTCGATACATCTGAAAAAGTTCCTTTTGGTTCTGCCGCTCTGATTGCTGTCACGTGTTTGCTCGCGTGAGTGGTTTGGGGAAGCTTGATACACGCCGCTCCTGGTATGTGGTGTGAAGTAGATTGGTCCTGACCGTCCTTTGGTGTGCGCCGCGGCCGGCATCACGATATTATACTACGCTGCTTTCTTAATGGTTTAAAACATTAAGAGAAAGTGAATGAATTTTGCATGTTATCAAGACATTTCAGTCCAGAATATTTTGCATGCTAATGCTAATATTAATGTATCAATTGCAGTAATTACTAATGTGTAATGTATGAAATTTCAGAACATACATTTTATATGTGTAAAGGGGGGTTTTCAAAACAAGCTTTTTATGGATGTACAGCATGAAAACATGGTATTCAGTACTATACAGTCACATACTCACTGTGTTTTAATGATAGCGCTGAATGAGTTGTATTATTAAAGATGGAGCATTGCATTGCGGTTTAAATATAATTTTTGTGAACGGTCTATAGCTGCTATGGTGTTCGGCTTCCTATTCCATATGAGGCGTGAAAAATCCTCTTAATTTTGCTCAGGGGCTCCTTTATTAGGACGGGGCCACCGGCGTTACTCACTTTCCGAAGGAATTGTACGGAAGTAATTGTAAGGTATTGTACACCCAAAAAGATCCCACTGGGTTCGAAATCGCGACTTCAGGAGGCAGACTCAGAAGATAACAGGTCTGAATAGTTACTAACTGTAGTTAGCAGTCAACAATTCCTGATATAACTTACTGTTTAGTGCTTAATTTTTTTTTAAATTACATTTAGTTGTCTCTACCTTTTTTCTTCTTTTTTTTAATTTAAAAACGCAAGTACCACGTAATAAAGGCTGTACCTTCATTGCAATATCGTTTCAAATGTGAATACACTGTTTAAGCAATATCCAGGTAAAACTTCCTTACTTACCTTGTGGTTAATTTTGAAAAAACTGGTAACCTAGGAAAGGAAAATAGTTACATGTAATAGTGGCTAATGACCGCGATGCCAACAAATTCCTCCGCTTTGTTAATACTGCGCAAGCGCGGAAGATACTGCCAACCCAACCGTATTACTGTAATCCGCGAGATTAGCGATATTAGAGGTAACAAATGCCCAGTTACTATTATCTAGGCAGCGGATTTCGCAAGCAGTTTGTTTCAGGTTGTCTACACGAAAGCTTTAGATCCGTCGCACAAAATGTAAACAGCCATGGCTATGAGTCACAGATATGGAAAGGGGCGCGATCAGGTAATCATTACAAGCATACAGTTGGGTGAGTAAACAACTACAGCATGACAATACTATCGACCGCAGAGAATATACTGGTTATACAGAACTCACTAGATTGTAGGTTAGTTTTAGCATACTTGCTGTAATTTGGCAAATTTCTAAACTTCTTCGCGGACCGGAAGTGACTCGCGGGCCACCATTTGGATTACGCTGCCTTAAGTGACGTTTTCTAATCTTAATTTTAATCTTCTCTTTATTTTTTCCATGTTGACAAGCTTTCATCAATGTGAAGCACGGTTTATTTGCACTTTGAATTCTGGTTGTCAACATGTTCTAATTTAATACAGCTATGACTATACAACAAAAGACGTCACACATATAAACGTGTTCACAACTTCTCAACACCCGAACACGTGCATATTATTTTAAGTTAGTTTATTTACAGTCTGCAACGTGGAAATTTCTGGAGATGGCCACGTGTGTTGATGTTAGTAACAGAGGTCATTGGTCGTGTGGTTGGATTTAAATGGACAGCGAAGCGGTATAAATGTATTCATGGAAAAAGAGTAAGCATATAAACACATTTAAAGAGAAGTGACCTTCGGTGCTACGAAGTTCCAGCTTTGCGATTGCACTGTTAATTAGATTCTGTTCCTTGAGATGGGGATTTAGTTTGTTTCGTACTCGCACTATAACCTGCAACTATGCTTACATTATCCATTTCTGCTCAGGTCTTACTGTGTTTTTAATAATTCTCCTTCCGTTGTATTAGGGCTTCCCTGCTGCTTACCTATAAAAAGCTTTGCACTAAAAAATACGATATGATATTTCACAGGAAACACACGTTTTCAGACTGAATAATTATCAACAAGCATATCAGAAAGTGTGTGTATGTGTGTGTGTGTATGTGCATGTGGCAAATTTCTACACACACACGCACGCACACACACACACCACGGACCTTTTTCTAAAAATGCTTTTGTTTATTCAGGGGGTCTCAAAACATATATTTCCGGTGAAATCTTCACATCGAATTTTTGGGTGGAATACAATACTCCCTTCTACTTACCAGTAGAGAAAGTAAAAAATGAAGAAGGAAGTTCTATTTCACGAAAGTTTCAAGTTTCCCGAAACTGACACAAATAACAAGCAATATCTCCGAAATGGTTCACTCTACAAAAACAAAATGTTCAGACATATATTGTGTTTTTAGCGAGGTCTAAATTTTTGTATAGTAAGATTTTGTTTATCTCTTACGGTTTACGAGTTATTCAAAAGCCATCCAGAGTAAACAGAACTACCTAGGCTATAGCCCGAAAATTCAAAATATACATTTCGTTTGTCATAAAAATATCTTAGGCATAGTACGGCATTTTAATCCAAATTGTTAGAGCCATTTTCAAGAACATCAAAATTTTCGAAAAAACATTTTCATGCGAAAGGTAGTTTAGGGGGGGGGGTGGTGCTATTTTCCTGAAAATCTTCGTGTCGCATCCTTGAAAGACATTAAACTTAAATACCAACTTTGGTTTCTAACCGACTTCTCGTCATTGAGTTATGCTGTCCATAGACTGACAGACAGACAGACACACACGCGCGCGCGCGCGCACACACACACACACACACACACCCACGGACCTTTTTCAAAAAATACTTTTTTTTTTTTTTTTGATTTAGGGTTCTCAAAACATATTTCAGTGAAATCTCGACATCGAATTTTTGGGTGGAATGCAATACCAGTAGAGAAAGTAAAAATGCACCACCTCGACGTTGTCCCGAAGCATGGATCTTGAGCTTTCCGTGTTGGTGCTCCACCGCTGAGCTACCGCGGCGAGATGTCTTCTAATCTGATTTATACGCCTGTACCTTCAAGTCGATCTAAGATATCATACCAAAAGCGACTTAAAGGTTGCATGATTGTTGTTTATGCATAAGAGCTCGAATCAACTGTGATCAATTTTCCAAAGTATGATCAGTCAACAGGTGATGCAAATGCAAATAATGCAGAAGCTCCATTAGCAAGTAGTCTACCGTATGAATGCAATTCATTTCTATCTCTGAGGTCCTTGGTTTATTTAACTCCTGTACCTGATATTGGCGCTCTGAGAGGAATATCCAAACGAGGTTTATCCAAATACAAGATTTTGCCTGCATTTCATATCATCTTGTTCCTCACTCTCATACCTGGTGCTTGGCTGGCCACCCTCTTCCAGGTCTTCACTCTGCCTGGTCCATAGGTTCCTGTGCTCACCGACAGGCATTTGGCTCTAGGCATTGGCTTGTAAGTCCTACATAAGGGGAGGGTAATTAGGTAAAGAAAAAAACAGGTTCAGATTTTCTATGTGTAAGGTAAGCATGGACGGTTACACAAAGTGAAAATTGATCAATATTCTTCTAACATAACGGAGACAGGCAAGAACAAACATGGATGGTAAGGTAAGAGCAACTTATATTTTGTTGAAAATCTTAATGTCCAATCTTTGGAAAATGTTGAACTTGAATACGAATAAGTTTGGTATTTATTAATTAGACTTTTCGTTTTTGAGTTATGCTGTTCACACACACCTCTTCTAAAAATATGTGTTGCACTCACATTACGTTCTCTACTCTTGTACTAACTACTCTTACAAACTCTTATTCCTATATATTCTCCATGTTAGTCGAGATAAATATTTGCAGAAATTACCTTATTGTATATGTCCTTGTAGGTGCAAGGGGAACATGGAAATAGAGTAGGCTTTGAGCAATAAATCTTTTAAAGCTGGTCGCTATATAAAGACTTTGAAATTCCGTTCTCTTTGCACGGTCAAGAGGTAAAAAGACGAATAACGACCTTCCATTTGAGAAAAGTTTAAGTATTGCAAAAGTCACACCAATAACAAGGAATGTCTCCGAAATGGTTCACTCAACAAAAAATACATTTTGGACACAACCTGGTGTTTTAACGAGATACTTCCTGTATAGTAAGATTTGGTCTATCTTGTACGATTTAGGTGCCAGTTAAGAAAAAGTTATAAAGAGTAAACAGGATTAGATGGGCTATACCCAGAAAATTCAAAATATAGATTTAATTTGCTATAAAAGTATCTTAAACATATGGCATTTTAATAAAAATCGTTAGAGCCTTCTTTGAGAAAATCAAAATTTTTGAAAAATGTTCCACGTAAAGCACGGAGGAATTTTCTTCAAAATCTTCGTGTCACATCCTTAAAAGCTTAAATACCAACTTTGGTTTTTAAACGACTTTTCGTTTTTGAGTTATGCTGTTCACACACACCGCGCGCACGCGGACGTTTTTCTAAAACGGCTTTTTTGGATTCAGGGGCCTCAAAACATATATTTCTGGTGAAATCTCGGCGTCGAAATTTTGGGTGGTTTACAATACTTCCCTTACTTACTATACGTAATAGAGAAAGTAAAAATTTGTTGTTTTTATTCAGGGTTCCCAAAACGTACATTACCGGTGAAATCTTAGCAGGAATGTTTGGGTGAAATACAATACCTACTTCCTCTATTTATTGCAGATATGTGGTAGAGGAAGTAAAACTTAGAGCTACTATATACTGTCAGTGCACACAGGGTGTTAGGGGTATAACTGCAGATGTTTGTATTGGTAAATCAGAACAGTATAATTAACATTACATCAATATTTACTTCATTTGCTGACTAATAATTTTAATTATGAGCAGCATGCTTTCATGTTGGTTAGTAGCACCGAGTGCGCGTAGCACACACAGGCCATACGTGTTTATTTTCTCCCAGAGCATGGAATAGGTTTTTGGTAGGGAAGTTCTTAATATAATGAATGTGAAGATGACTCATGGTACCAATAACCAAATAGAGGAATCAGTCATGGTTCTGACGTATTAAAACATTCATTATTTGTGCTATCTACAACTTACACTTCCGTAGAGAAAGAAATGAGAACGTTTAAATACATCTAATTACCCATGCAACGCTTGCCTTTGCATTTCCAACAAATGCATAGCTTATTTTAATGTTTATCTGAGTTCGAACGCTTTCTGCATAGTTAATGACAAGAGACTATCTGGGCCAACAAATCAGGCATCGAAGTGTGAACTCGTGGAAGCAAAACGGATGGTCTGTACTAAAATGTTGTTCACTTTATGGCACAGTTAAAACCGCACAGAAAACATCATGCACACAATACGAATTTATTAATATGCACTGTTTGAGATCATTTCTAATTTCTTATCGTCTTATGGGGTCTCGCAAGGGATGAAGCATAACTAGTGACTAATGACAGTTGCAATACGGGGCTAGAGGCGTGGCGCTGCAATGAGAACAAGGAAAGGTGGGGAAGGATGGATAAGCCTGGTCTCCTAAAAACACGCTTTAATTTTCTTTAGATTTATCTCCAAATTCTTAAGCCTGTTATGGAAAAGATTGCAAATATTGCTTGAAATAAGCAGCATTTATTGGGTTAAACGATTCTGTGTTATAAGCAAAGCTTTAATTTTGTTCTTAGAATCACAAAAACGTGTAGAGATTTACAGTGAACAATGCAATACTATATTGAAAAATATACAAAGTTTAATACTTTCGCATATTCTCCCTATATTTATACTGGAATTAAACCTCGCATCAAAATAGCTTTAAGCATATTTGTCTATTACGTTATATTATACAGTTTCTGCTTTCGGATAAAATATTCACTTCTAATACCTATGCCATAAACCCCCTTTCTTAGATGCCATAAAATTCAATTACATTTCTGTGAATTTCACAGTATCTGAAGCCTATGGAACTGTGTTACCAGCTTGCCATGGACAAATAATCTAGTCACGTGTAGCTTCTGATGTGTGTGAAACAAGCAACGGTTGTAACTGTTAATACTTCCCTTTCATACCGACGTATCATTGGTTATAACTATGTCCAGCTAGTAGCATGAATACCAGCGGTGCTCAACCGAAGCAAGCTAGGGGAGGTTGAAATCACCTCCTTCCCCCGCTGGGACAGAATGACGCATTTAGCTATGGTTACTGAGTTCCAGTGGCGGAACATTCTTACGTACAGGAAATCAAAGGCGTACACATTCCACTCCTGATTAAACCAGGATGTGTCTGAGGGTATTTTTTGGCACGATTTACGTTTCAGAAGGTCTTCAATATTTGGTGCAAAAGATGAAGTGCACAGTCTCAAAAGATAAGAAAGTTGATTTTTACTTATCTTGCTGCGATACTCACTTTTAATGTAATTTTTTTTTTTAAACGTTTGTTCGCAGATATAAGTGGAGCCAAAGACTGCCATTAAACTAGATGTAAACAAACGTAATCTCGGATACTCACAACAGGGCAGAGACCTAAGTAATTCTCACCCTTCTTTCTCAGAATATTTTACGGTCGTGGAATTCTGCAATACAAGTAGTTTCATATTTTGTAGCTCGTGTGAAGCCTCACTACATGGAAACTTCAAAAGTGCAAAATAATGGGATTTTGGTTTCAAATCTTATTAGGTCTTCAAATTGTGAAGAGAATGTGTCCTACAAGTGCAAAGTTCGTTGTATTCTTCCAGGAGAATAACGTTATCGTGAACACGAAACGTAAGCAAGGGAAATGGTATAAATCTGCAACTACCAATCTTTCAAATCAAGCACTTAACCTTATCGTCTTCATCTCGAAAGCAAAAATATTCGTCCTCCCATTCAATTGTATATACGATACTCCGCGTCAACCGCCTCTGACTAGCAGCTCTGGCTCTCCTTGCCTTGGTCAGTGGAGGAGGAAAACTACGAGTAACATGTGTAGGGGAAGCGAGCGTTGTTGAGCATCCCTGATGAATACTGTTGTAATTTGAGACGGGTAAAGGCCTTGTTAAATAATCACAATGCCCTTGCATTTTACTAAATTCGCTTTCTGTACCTAGTAAATTATGTGATGTGTTTGTGAGAAAACTCTTATACGAAGAGAGAAAAAGCAACACACTGAAGTGAATACTTATGAAGCTCCCAATTATGAAATTATCTGACTTATACCCCTAACGTCCGATTTATAACGAACAAGAATCCATATGCAGTTTAGATTGGTGCATTCTTATGCGAATTGGCCTGACATTCAGAGTGGAATAATCAAAACTCTCGTTCCATATTTAAAAGTAATAAAAAGATAAACCAGTTTGCCGACATGCACGTCCTTTAGTTATTTTTAACCATGAATGCAGTGTTGATCAAGCAGCTAATCTATTCTCGGAGTTTACATGTTTTCTGGGATAACAGCTGTTTGCGTAAGCATGTATTGGAAACGCGGCCAAAATTTGAAAAGGAAACTACTTCCTGGTTGTTAGCCGCAAGTTATAATCTGAAACATTTCCTTTCCTTTAAAATACTGGGATACCCTAAGCACTATAGGCTGAGAACCCCCAGAGTATTCAAAACTCGTTACCTATTATAAACGTTTACCTTTCAGGAAATTAAGTTTAATGGCGATAATTTAAATAATAATCTCGACACGCCAGAGTCAAGTTTCTGGGCTCGTTTTTGCCTTCATCGCAATTATGGCAGTGTCACCCAAGTTCCAGCAAAGCCTTAATTGCTACCATTTAACGCTAAATTACAGGGAGGTAACAGACGGGTGTGTGCCATAAGTGGAACAGTCGGTATCTTACTAGGGACAAAGGTCTAATCAGCCCCAGCAAACGGATAGCATGAGTTCGAATTTATTGTACGAGTGCTTTGTGCTTATTAGTGATTGGACGATAACCCTATTTCTCGATACTCGATAACTGATACCGATCCTGATTTTTAAGTACCGATATTCGATACCTGCTTTCTAAATAGCGTAAAGGCGATTGTTCACTAAATTATGCTTTATTAGTAATTTTCTGTGTACAAAACCAAACTATTCCACTCACGCCGAATTATCACCTATTGATCGTGATATTATCACTTTGGTTAATCACCTCCTTTTCTTACGTTACTGTACATCTGACGCATCCATGTGCAGTAAAAACAATTAACGGACCATTCAAAAATGGCAGACAAAAGATCTCATGAATATTCTAGTGAGGATATTGATATTTTAATTGAATAATTTTAAATAATTTTAAATATATAGCAGAGCTACCTTTAATGAATAGGCTACTAAAGCAAATTCGTTAATTTATATTCAACATGTGTTATTCATTTCCCTGGATTATATGCTAAAATTATTCTTGTTCTCCTCATTTAGTTGTAGTGCCAACTGTGAAAATAAATCTTAATTAAGTTGTTTGAATGTTATTGTAAATTGTTTACCGTTAAATCACTATTAATATTAAATAGTATTAAATGAATGAATTATTAATTATTTCCTGGAATACTCTTAACAAATACCGCTCGAGTTTTCATATTTGGGATAATTTTGCGAGCGCAAAGCGTCATATGAAACCCTCTCGTGGTGTTATGCTTTTGTTCATATGTTGCGGCACCTTGATCTGGCAGCGATGGGGAACTCGTACATTGTTTTTCCCATAGAGGTTCTGTTATTATTAGCCCTGTCTGCTTCAAAATACTTCTACATTTCACTCGCATTTTATTCAGTATCACTGTCGTACGCTGGCCAAACAAAATATTTATAGAATTTAGTCGTGCGGTATAACCGTAAGGTATGGTCGTGACCTGAGTTTGTGATACACAAACTAACAGTTGGAAGGAAAGAGCAAATATTTCTATGCGCTGTATAATCTCATCACATCTTTTAAGTTTCTGGTTTATCTACCTGCTCGCCGGAGTAGGTAAATGTAATAGCTGAAAGTGAGTCACTAAGCCAGGCTATTGCAGAAACGTGATTTAGTACGTCAAGTAAAACAGCTTCGTCCACAACTCAGTTAACGCTGCATGTTACATGGGTACCTCTATTCCTTCCCCTATTGTTCTACATGGTTTCATTTAGACACAAGGGTGTTTGGAATGTTGCATTCATTCACTCACAGGAAACGCAGACCAGATCTGTCAAGAACTGTAGTCCAGCAATTCTCTGGGGACACGTGCGTGGTAGTGACGTAAAGTCTCGACTCCTTTCATTTCTTATCTATAATCTATCTCAAACTGGAGCGATCCTGTTGTAAACAGATGGGAGCGGAGAAAGAGAGAGACACACATACTATAACGCAGCACTATGAATTTCCCTCCATCTAAAAAGCCGGTATCCCACGATCCAAATTTTTTGACCAAGCTTTTTGTATCCAATGGAATTACACACAAAAGAAACAGTGTCTGTCACACTATGATGCATTTTGGTCCAAAACTAATGACAGCTCACGTAGCAAACGTGAGAAATTAACATGGGGGACGCAAGTATTAATTTGGCGATTGCTATATTAAGAGTAGGTTTGGAATATGTTTCCACGAGTCTGAATTGAAAGAAAAGATGTATTGAAGTAGAAGACGTTGGTGGATACGGTCATGGTTACAAAGAAGAGAACAGGACACAGGTTGAGCTATATTAGGTCTACTACAAAACAAATTGAGGTTAGAGGGCCCGGAAAACTATAGTAATTTTCTGCGAATTGACGAGGATTTATTTCTCAACCTTTTACGTCGTGTCGAAGACAAAATTACACACCAGGACACAAATATGAGATGATCTATTACAGCGCGAAAGAGCTAAGGAACAACTGTAATCGTTTTAATCTTATTTTGGACGGACAGGAGATTTCAGTTCATTTCATAAAAACAAAAACTCGAAGCGCTCAAACGGTTAGATGAGGGATAAAATTACCTCCTGAGTCCAGTTTTTCATTTCTAGAATGCTACAAGTTCTGTAAAAACCACGAACGCAACACACAAACGTAAAGACGCACTTACACAACAGCTGACTACACATTGCATGCGCAGTCCCCCATATTGTTACTGACGCTGATTGGTTATTTTCATGTTAGATGAAAAAATTAGATGCAACTTAATTGCGTTGGATAAAACCAGTGTTGCCAACTTAACCTTTTTATGGCTAAATCTGGCCTTTTTGAGAGCCTATCTAGCTATAAATTTTCCAAAAAGCTACAAGTAGCTTTCCTGGCCTTTTTTCTAAGCTTCATTAGCCTTTTCTAGCCTTTTTCATTTTTTACTCATCTACCGGTACCTTTAAAATAATACATAATTAAATCTCACTACTGCAGCTATTGCACGCAATGAAACAAACCTTTTGGTGAATTCCCGAATCTTTTGAATCTGGAAGTGTGGATTCCATCAAGTTGTTAGATTCTTTGGCACGTTTTAGAAAAAGGTCTGTGTCTGTATTTCGAGCCTGTGGACAACATAACTCAAAAACGAAAAGTTGGTTAGAAACCAAAGTCGGTATTTAAGTTTAATGTCTTTCAAGGATGCGACACGAAGATTTTGAAGAAAATTGTTCCACCCTAAACTACACTTTACATGGAAAATTTCGATTTTCTTGAAAATGGCTCTAACGATTTTGACGTCGGTCTGGGTGGCTCAGTTGGTTAGACGCTGGCCTACCGATCCCAAGGTCGTGGGTTCAGATGCGGCCCAGACCGATGGTTTTTAAAGCTCCATGTCAGTAGATTTACTGGCATGTAAAAGAACTCCTGAGGGACAACATTCCGGCACACCGACGACGCTGATGTGATCCTAGCAATTGACAGCGTCGTTAAACATCAAAATAAAAAAAAAATAAAAAAGATTTTGATTAAAATGCCATAGGTTTGAAATATCTTTATGACAAATGAAATGTATATTTTGAATTTTCTGGCTATAACCTCTGTACTCCTATTTACTCTGGACGACTTTTGCATAACTGGTAAACTGTTAGAGATAGACCAAACCTTACTATGAAAAACTGTAGATCTTTCTAAAATACACAATTTATGTCTGAATAATTTTTTATAGTGTATCATTTCGGAGATATGCCTTTTTATTTGTATTTCTGTCAAATGGAACATTGTTATTTAATTTGTTATATTAACCCTGCAAAGAGAACGGAAGCTTTAAAAGATTTGACAATCGCTCAAAGCCTACTGTATTCTAATATTCCCCTTGTACCTACAAGGAAATAAGCAATAAGATAATTTGTACAAATGTTTGTCTCAACTAACACGAAGAAGATATAGGAATAACAGTTTGTAAGAATGGTTAGTACAAGAGTAGAGAAAGTCATGTGACCTCAATACATCGGATTTTTCATGCGAAGTTCCAGACGAAATATTGAAGTTGGTGGTGCAAATGTGGTACAAATCCTGCATACATGCAAGAGCCTAAGGGAAATCCCAGCTGCAGCAGTAGAAATGAGGCAGAGGGGGATGACAAAGACCACGTTTATTTTTGCTAGGTGATCCATGTGTATTTTTTTAATATGTAGTTTTCTAATGTTTATATAGGGTATTAAAATATAATCTAGCCTTTTCTAGCCTTTTTGGCAATCCGGTTTAGCTTGTTTTATTGAATTATAGTTGGCAACACTAGATAAAACCAGGTTGGATACAGAAATAGGATTCAACTCTGGATGCATGAGTGTTTCTTCTGGGGGGGGGGGGGCACATGTTGGAAATTTGCAATCATATAATATTAAATCATTATTTTACTGTCAAAATTTATAATATTTGTCGCAGTTAACCGTATTAATTTGTGCTAAATAAAAATTGTTCTTTACATCAAAATTAAAATAATAGTTTGTCTGTAACGGCTGCACATTAAGTTCACCAACTTCCAAGGGGGGGCCGTGGCCCCCTCTTGCCCCCGTTTCGCGACGCCCATGTCTGGATGTCTCCCGATGCACTTTTGTTTTGCACAATGCTTTGGACCAAAACGTTGGACCGTGGGACACCGGCTTAAAAGCGTTCCGTTCCGTTACTTGGAACTTCAAAATTTGGAATTTGTTACTCCTTCATATAGTAAACATGTTCAGAAATGCTGGCTGCAAAAATGGTTACAGTTTTTAGTAACCTAAAGGCTGAAGGACATGCTAAGTAGTAACGCCGAAGCTCACGTTCGAAAAGAATTACGTAAGGTTCACATCCTCCTTCCGAACAAGCTGACTAGGATAATTCGTGGTTTCCCCCAGCCGGGCAGATGAATGATATATAATTTCCACCACTCAAAAGTCCACCTGGTAGTAAAAAACCAATAACACAAGGTAAGCAGCAAGGAGATGTTGACCGTCAACTGAAACAAATAAGACAGTAGGCATCTGTCAAGCACAACAATGTCGGAGAAAGCGCTGACTTTTGACCTTGACTTCATTTTGCAGGTTATCGGCGCTAGAGGAGGACACAGGTAAACGCAAATCAATGTTTTCTTTGATGCGGGTGGACAGAGGTATGTCCAAATTCTTAGACTAAGAGGGAATATGGAATAAGACATATTATTATATTAGTTCTTTTAAGTGTTAATGTTGGATTAAAATGGGTTATTTTTTTCAAATTTTCGATTATATATATATATAATGGCTTTGTCCAGTTCTCACCATCACCTTACTAAGTTCACAGTCACTTCGCTAATATTATATAGTTTTAATTTGCACAATTACTTGACTTTCTTTGTGACGTAGTGGCGTAACGAAATATGCACGACGAAGCCTCTTCTTCCGGGCATTCACTCACTCGCAAACCACACTGACTTAGAGTTCCGGAACATTTTAGAGGCTAATGAAAAGGGAAATTTCCACAGATTCCGGTAATCTAACGATAGCGCTTCCGGTATTTACTCTCTGGGTGAGAGCGCTACTTATCTTTATTTATCTCTTCGACTGCCTGGCGCCAACTATCAAAGGCTTGGGCCATAGCCGCTGCGTTACAATATATAAAACTTCCGTCAGCTCACTATTCAATCCACTCTTTCAGGGTCGGAAGGTCGGAAGTGACGGCGAAGGAGTGAGTGTGGCGCTGCTGCGTGGTGGAAATTGCACTCTGTAACAACTATTCTCGGTACAGGGGCCGTGCTGTGGACATCTGTCCCCGAAGGAGGCAGTGCCGAAACATATGAGGCTAGCGAAGACACCTGAAGCCGAGATGAAGAACCTTGAGCACACTCTAGGAAGCCCACGTGGCTCGCACCCCTTGCCAGGGTTCTGGCTCGCCCGTTGGGAACACTCATCTCCTTCCTCCCATGGTCTGACACAGATAGCCTGGCTATAGTCTCAGTTACAGAACACAAGTTCCGCAATGCAGTAGCGCCACAGTCGCTCCTCTCCCTACACTTAGATACAACAAGGAAAGACTGGATTGAAATTATGGTGAAATGGAATGGAGGGACCGGAAGTCGCAGAAAGGAACCACAATTCGCTTAGTAACGAAGGAAAACCCCCCAAAAAATCGTTGATCAGATCAATCATCGGGAATCGAACCTTAACTTTAAAACGCAAGTTTGTTACCGCCTGTCACCACCTTCGGTAAGGTGGTGGTAAATAAAACAAATTTTAAAATCTGATGTGTTGCACTCACATAACTTTCTCTACTTTTGTACTAACCATTCTTATAACCTCTTATTCCTATATCTTCTTCGTGTTAGTTGAGATAAAACATTTGCAGAAGTTACCTCATTGCCTATTTCCTAGTAGGTGCAAGGCGAATAATTGAATACAGTAGGCTTTGCAGTGCGATAGTCGATAGTCAAATCTTTTAAAGCTTTCAAATCCCGTTCTCTTTGCATGGTTAACATAAAAAAATGAATAACGATGTTCCATCTGACAGAAGTGCAAGTTCTCCAAAACTCACACAAATAACAACGCATATGTCGGTTCACCCTAAAAAAATATTTAGACATAAATTGTGTTTTAGCGAGGTTTACATTTTTTGTATAGTAAGATTTGGTATGTCTCTTACGGTTTACCAGTTATGCAAAACTCATCCAGAATAAATACGATTACAGGAGCTGTAGCTAGAAAATTCAATATATACATTTCATTTGTCATAAAAATATCTCAAACATATGGCATTTTAATCAATATCGTTAGAGCCGTTTTCAAGGAAATTAAAATTTTCGAAAAAAAATTCCATATAAAGAGTAGTTTTTGGGTGGAGGAATTTTTCTTCAAAATGTTCATGTTGCATCCTTGAAAGACATTAAACTTAAATACCAACTTTGGTTTTTAACCGACTTTTCATTTTTGAGTTAAGCTGTCCACAGACATACATACGGACACGGACCTTTTTCTAAAAATGCTTTTTTTTATTCAAAGGGCCTCGAAACATATTTCCAGTGAAATCTCGACATCGAATTTTTGGGTGGAATACAATACTTCCTCTACTTCACTATATGTAATTGAGAAAGTAAAAACTAACAAATCAAAATAACAATGCCTAACACAAAATGGCGATCCTTTGGTTGTTTTCAACAAATATGTAGTATGGGTGAGATTTAATGCATTGGATTGAAACTTATTTATGGAAGCTGCTTTTCACAGCATAATTATTTTGCTGCAAAATAAGCTATAAATGTTATATAAGTGCATAGACAATTCAGATGGGGGTTGAGATTTAACTACCTTATTTAAGGGTTAGGTACAGGTGCAGGCTAGACAGCGTAGAGATCACCTCAGCCACTTAGACCTTCATAAACATATTGGCTCACAACCATCGGTAACGGTAACAATAACCAGAACGAAAAATTTGAAATACCTACGCGTAATCAAATGGGAGAGTTTACAACTGACGGGAAGCTTTCCCGAGCCCCGGGAATGGGAAATAAGACAGCCAAGTTTTAACCTATTCGTTCCCGTTACCCAGACACGGTATGCTAGTTTATTATTGTGTGCCTTAGACGTTTCGCTTTAGAAATTATTGAAAGTGGCCGTGCCATGAAACAGCCACTAGAGCTCTCTCTCTAGTCGCAACTAGAAAAAATATCATTGGTCAGCTAGAAACAAATCAATTCCCAATGCGCAATATCGACCTACACTTTATATCGATAATATGCCTTCTAGTTCTCTTTGCCAACTATTGTGAACCCACCTTAACCGCCAAGACGAAGGGTTGTTGTGAAGAAGACACAGGATGCTAAAGGTAGGAGAGACGCGCGGAAAAGATGGAAAATAAATCATGTTAGATGAGAAACCACTCCAAAATTCACCTAACGACCAGGGAAATCAACAAAAACCCAAGTTCAGAGTGGACTGTCAACGCAAGCTCCCTAATGCTATCACTCGTTGCGCATTTCCCAAGTCGGTTTCATCTTTTTGGAGAACACTGTTGCGGAGACACCTGCCATTGTTAATAATCATTTCTTGTCAAAGACATCTGTTTCCTAAAACATTTGTGTACATCATTATCACTATCATCGTTATGTAACGACCAGAGGTTTGCACTCCCTTTAAAAAAATGACAGTAGCAACTGCTGGCGCCCTTGATTGCAGAGTATCAGAGTTTACAGATGCACTTTGAAGAGCCGCTGTGGTTTGTGGAAGAGAGTAGCCTGGCCACTCAGATGGCATGATTGAATGGCAGCCAGATTTAGCTCCCAAAGTAAAACCTGGAACTAAGCCAAGCAAGCGCCTTGCACAATAACATTACGAGGTGGGTTGAAGTTGGAAACTTCCCTGCATTTTGACGTGCTTCCTTCATATTAACATTTCCAATGCAGGAAAGTACCTGGTCTCGGCCAACTAGCGACATTATCGTCCAAATGGCGTGTTACGCCAACTGCGACAGTGATATCTTCAGACATTATGTATACATTCATTTATAACAGTCAAAAGCAGTAACAAGCCCGTACTTTTGGAGGAGCCCATCATAGTTTAGGGAGCAAGTAATTTCTCTCAATTTTTACTTTATCTACTGATTACCTATAAGTAGAGGAAGTACTTCATGCTACCCAAAATTTCGATGCAGAGATTTCGCCAGAAATACGCGTTTGAAGTCCTTAAATTGAAGAAAAAAAGACATTTTTTTTATAAAAAGACCTGTGTGTATGTGTGTCTGTGAACAGGTTAACTGGAATATAAAATGTTAAACAGATAGCAGACTTGCTATTTAAATTCAGTACCATTAAAAAGTCACACAAAGATTTTCGAGGAAATTCCACCACCGCAATCTTTTTTACATGGAATATTTGTCTAATGTTTTATTTTCTGAAAAATAGCTCTTACTCAATCAAGTACCTCCTCAACTGACCCATCAGAGACTTAACGAGGCTGAGTGCACCCTGGACCAAGTCTCCCAATGGGAGAACACTCTCATGCCTGTACCGGGAATCGAACCTGGGCTTCCGCTACCGCCGCGCTAAGGAGACGACCTTGAAGTACTACATATTAAATATATTGTGACAAAACGACAATTCCACGGACCACTCCCGACACCAGTGTTACAAAGATGACAAAGTCCAGTCCAAATTTCTTTTTACTTTATTTTCTTCCAAAGCTTGCACTAATACACAGCTCTCTTTTACTGGCGTTAACACAGTCTACAGCTTTTGTGGTATTGCAACTCCTGTTTTCCTCTCGTAACTTTGATTCACCCCTTTATGTCTTTCTTCACTTCTCTGTCTCTCCAACACTAACTGTGGCGATACGATCACTCAACACTCATTAAATGCTTCGAAATCTTCCTTCACGACACGCTGGTTCTCTCACGTACACACACGCGCGCACGCACGCATACACAGACTATAACTAAAAGCATTCCCGTCTAGAACCACTCACTCCTTTCGACGTCTCGCTTCCTTATATAGCGAGAATGGTGTAACACATACATTACTCGAACTCCTACAAATACGCCGGCCACCGGACACTTCTTGAATGATCTAGAAAACCCCTTTGGTTCTGCCACTCTTATTTTTGTCGCATGTTCATAATAGTCGCGCGAGGCAGCCTAACCTTGAGCGCCTTTGATACACTCACCGCCAGTGGGATATGGCAGCCCGGTCCCGACCATCATTTATTCTGCGCCGCGGCCGGCGTCACATTATTTACAGTATAAATAAAAGGTACATTTAGATGTTTTTGGGAATAACTTGTGAATCCCTTTTCATTTGAAAGGAAATGTATATAATTTTCCATGACTGGTGAACATTAAGCGAAAAACGGAAATGTTCTGCACAAAAAAATATAGATATCTTTAGGACATACAATTCATTTCAAGTATCTTTTTTGTGGCATCAGCTATTTCTGAGATAACTATTATCATGATGTGAATAGTAAACTTCTTAGTTATTTTTTAAAGTCCTGCAGATTTTCAGTTATTTCTTGCAATGTTACTAAAGAGTATGGAGTTTTAGGGTCAATGTCTACTTCCAAAACATTTCACTATCACTATTCCCTTTGTATTATAAGGCAACGCATAATGCAGCTGCTTCTGGAAAAGTTTATCTGGATTAAAATGAAGTAGATAGGAAAATAAACTTTTAAGAATAATTTGTATACCCATAATAAGTGACAAGTTCATGAGAATGTCCCACTTCAGTAATACTACTCCAATGTTTGAGAGGTAGAACTGGAACTTAAAAATTCAGACCTTCCGCTTACCGGGCGGACACTCTAACCACTGAGCTATTGTGACAAACTGCCAGAATGGCATTAAATTCTCAAACCAGTTCAAATTTCTCCTGGTAAACCACAAAGGCAGTCTCACATCAGAGACAAATTACCCCAATGGTGACTTACTATTGTAAGTACTTTATATCCCAGGATTAAATAACCTTCAGATGGTAATTATTATTTATTTATGCCAACAAACTTACTGTTGGTGTTTTTAAACACACAAGCCGTGTGTGGGCAAAGTTTGAGAGGTAGAACTGGAACTTAAAAATTCAATGCCACAACTGGGATCTGAACCACAGACCTTCCACTTACCGGGCGGACGCTCTAACCACTAATAATTACCATCTGAAGGTTATTTAATCCTGGGATATAAAGTACTTACAATAGTAAGTCACCATTGGGGTAATTTGTCTCTGATGTGAGACTGCCTTTGTGGTTTACCAGGAGAAATACGAACTGGTTTGAGAATTTAATGCCATTCTGGCAGTTTGTCACAATAGCTCAGTGGTAGAGCAGCCGCCCGGTAAGCGGAAGTTCTGGCATTGAAAATGTAGTCAAATCCCAGTTGTGGCATTGAATTTTTAAGTTCCAGTTCTACCTCTCAAACTTTGCCCACACACGGCTTGTGTGTTTAAAAACACCAACAGTAAGTTTGTTGGCATAAATAAATAAAACTTACTCCAATATCTTTAAGGTCTTCTAAATCTGATCATAACATATCACAGATGCAAAACAAAATCAATGGCTTTATACAAAGGACACAGTGTCCTTATACAAACAAATATTTTGGCAATAGCATTCTTTCTGTCACTCATATCACTTTTAGCAGAGGTTTGCCTATTGATAGAATATATGCATTTGGAATGGATGACTGCTAATTTTATTGCAGTGGAGGTATTTTTCTTACTGTTCCATTTGTACATCTCCCCTTAGCTTCTGTGAACATATTGTGAATTGTGAAACACACTCTCATTTACTTCCACATTCATACTTCCAAACTCTGTGGAGAGTAGGGAATGATTCTAATTAAACAACAGTTTGCCCACCCCAATTGGGAATAGAACCTGCTGCCTTTGGGTTGAGAATCCAAAACATGAGTATTCGATAAGAGAAAAAGTTCTTAGTATTTCTGGAAGGGGCTTTAGTCCCCCAAAGCCCCTTCCCTTAACTGTACTATTGACTAAACAGCTCAGGAACATTAAGGCACCTATGAGACACAAGTGCTCAGAATTACTATACACATGAAATCTAATTTTAATATTCATTTATTTTTCTTAAATGATAAGACATTTCTAGAGTGATGGCCTTTTCCTTAATAAGGGCTTAAGCTATCAATAGTAAACATTTTATTGGCCACCATCGCAGCGTGTTTGAAACTATTGTTTTAAAGGAAATGACATTGGAATTCTTACATCCTAATACCATTTGAAGTACAATTAAACAATTTTGCAAAAGCATATGTTGCAGTTATGCAAGGGCATCACAAAGGGGGGAGGCAAGCTATGAACTGCTTGCAAATCAATTAATTTAATATGCAGTCAGTTACTGATTATTAGAGTATTGTTTTAATCCTGATGCAAAGAACAATTTTTCCTCAGGATACTCATTCAAAAGAGATATTTGATTGTTTCACAGTGCCTGTTTACAAATCAGCTTGCCAGTAATGTTATTAACATTTTTAACGTAAATAAGGAACACATTATATTTAATTGGCAGCTACATATCTTTACTAATTATTGTCTCAATAGTACTTCGTAGTGAGAGTAATAAATGTTTATTTTACTATCGTCAACAGTGGTTCACGCCACAATGTTGTTATAAGATTTGTATTTTTGTACAATTTGTTACAGTTTAAGTATATGAGAATTCTTACCAACAGGGATTGAAAACACAAATCCTGTATTATAATAATGTAATCAAATCAATAATGAACAAGTTATTTATTGTATAACTGCCAAGCATTTCCAGTCATACCATGTTTGCATGACATGCAAACATAATTGTCACACTGCAGTATATACAGAGAAGGCACTCTCTCTCTCTCTCTCACACACACACACACACACACACACACACACACACACACACACACACACACACACACACATATGCTAACATACATGTGTGTAGAATACTTATTATGAAAGCAAACACTATAACTCATATCTTTTACAGTTTTTGACTACAGAATAATGAATTAAGATGTTTGATAGCAAAGTTCCAACATGCAACCCTCCCCCCACCCAATCTGTTGAAAAAATATCTGCCCACACCCATGTGGTTATGTTGATTTAGCTATTTAAATTAAGGAGAGATTAAAAGCCCAATCCCATCTATGTTACATCTACTAAAGTGATGGCCCATTTAACTTGGAAATCATTTAAGATAAGATTCAAATTGTTATAGGGTGTAATTGTAAGCCTTTTAAGTTGACTGTTTTTTTTACCCAATAAGTTTGTTTATTAACAAAGATAGGATTTTTGTTCACAATTATACCATCTTTAATTAAACTTTATCAGCAATCAACAATTAATCATATTATTAACAACAAAGTAGATCCATAGCAGAACTTATGGGCTGTTTTACCCATCCTAAAATTTAATTTAGCTATCATGAATAGTTTCTGAGAAAATGAGTAACAACCTCTGTCATAAAAGTTTCCCTAAAAGATGAGCTAAAGTTTACTCTATTCCAAAGTGTGATGAGTCATTGACTTCTGTGCAGTGATACAGAATTTGCAGTGCAAAATGGCAGATGCAGCACCATTTTAAAAATATGTTTAAAATACACAAATTGTGCATTTTAAAAATATGTTTAAAATACACAAATTGTGCCTGCATATAATGAGAAAACATATATCAAATTAAAAACGAAATTCTAATTAATAAACCTAAAAATTCACATTTTGGCAATTTTCTTTGTTTCCCCTTAATCTGTTTGACCACATAAAAATTATAGTTTAAAAAACCCGAAAAAAGACACGCTTTTATAACAAACGAAACTAAAAAGTAGAAAATAATTTTTAAGTATGAAGAGTTTGTTCTATAGCTATATAAAGTCAACTAGTTCATTGTATTTCAAAATTTTGTGATATGTTTAAAATAAAAACTCATTTATATTGACAAAACAATAAATGTTATAGTAAAAAAGCGCTTGAGTGCATTTTAGATATTTTTACTATATCTTTACTTTTATAAATAGCTATCAATGAACTATTTATAACTTTTGATGACAGAAATCCCATGCTTGTTTATTTGAATAATAATTTTGTATTTTCCTTTAACAGCAATAGCAAAAATGCCGATTCTGGATTCCTGCTGCCGTTGTGGCAGTCTCAAAACAGGGACTATCATCAGTGGAGTACTCGGAGTGGTAAGCACTATTATTTCTCTAAGCTAATACATCTTTCTGATAATTGGTGATAAATTACCTAGTGTAGCCAGTAATCTCTAGTAAAAGCTCTTCAGCCTGAACATAAGTAGGTCAAAGGTTGAAAGCTGAATCAGATTTGGAAATTTCATTGTGAAGAACAGGAGCTTAGATTCTTCATTGACTCATTAGAAATTGTGCTAAACTGAAACAAATTTGCTTTGCTGTTTATTTCATTACTTCAAAGGAGAAGTATCCAACCAGTAAAGCCAAGGATCATAGAAAACATATTACCTGTTTATAATTTTTAATTGAATTTAAGCTAATAATGATTTTATGACGTAAATAATTTTTCTTTTCAGATAATTGGAGCAGTGACTTTCATTCTAATACTTGTAACAGATGTTAAGATGAGAACCATTCTCATAGATTCATTGCCACAGGGTGTAGGTAAGTTCTACTTTGAAAGTGCATAGATATTGGTTTTCTAATGAATTATTTTGCATAACTATGATAAACATGGCTACCTCCATAGTGCTGTAGCAGCACGCTCAAACCCCGGTACTGGAGTGGGGATTTTTCCCCTGTTGGAAGGTCTGGTCCAGGATGCACTCTGCCATGCTGTAGCCGAGTGGTTAGACCATTTTCTTCTCACCAAACTAGCCTGGGTTCGATCCCAGGCAACCGCATGTGAGATTTGTGGTGGACAAAGCAGTGCTGGGGTGGGTTTCCTCCAGATTCTCCGGTTTCCCCGCCATCTCATTCCATCGGTGCTCCATCTTCATTCCATGCATCATCAGGTCACCACCTGCGGTGCTGTATGTAGTATATGTGGGCCTTAAATACTGCAACAAAAAAAAAAAAGGATGCACTCAGCTTCATTAAGTCCCTGGGAGAGTTAGTTGAGGAGCTACATGAATGAAGAAGTAGTGATCTCGGGTCGTGAAAACTGCATAACTGGCAAGAGGGGCTTGCAGCACTGACCGCGTCCCATTCTCAAATTCTACACCCCACTCATGATGCCTGTGTGGGCAAAGATGAGGGATGCAGCGACTGGGCAGCAGGACTTGGCTCCCTTAGGGCTCTTGTGCTGGGGTACAACAACAACAACAACAATAACAACAACAATAATAATAATAATAATAATAATAATAATAATAATAATAATAATAATAATAATAATAATAATAATAATAATAATAATAATAATAATAATAATAATAATAATAATAATAATAATAATAATAATAATAATAATAATAATAAAAGTAATAATAATAATAATAAAAGTAATAATAATAATAATAATAATAATAATAATAATAATAATAATAATAATAATAATAATAATAATAATAAAATAGTAATGGTAATGGTAACAGTAACAATAACAGTTATAATAACAATAACAATTATAATAACAACAATAATAATAATAATCATCGCTGCCGCCACCACCACCATCATCATCCATCATCGTCGTTGTCGTCATTTCTTAACCACTGAATTTAAAACATTCTTTCAGAAAGTGCCTATCTTTGTAGTATAATTATTATTATAATTTTAAAAACAAGCTTACCTTTTAAGTGTGTTGACAAGATTGAGACTATATTAGTTCAGAAACAGAATGATATTTGTGTGCAGGCCTCACTTTTGAAGAAGCAGAGGAAATGCATTGTGCATTTGCAATAAATATTTATGAAATTCTTCAAAAGTGATTTGCTTAAAATAATATTTTACTTCAAGCATTTCCAACTCAGCAGGATGGCTCATGCGGTAATGTCTGTGGCCTGCACTCGGGAGGTCACAGGTTCAAATCCTATGGACCAACCAATTTGACTTGGGTTTTTTCATGGTTCCCCTCAGTTGTCAAGGTAAATACCAGATTGAATATTCAATCTGCAACCCAAAGTTCCATCTTATGTAAAAATAGTACAAATGTAAACAGATGGTAATGCTAAATGTTCTGCCATCTATCCACAAATAATGAATTCAGGTGGATTGGACAGAACCCTAATACCATCTCTGGACACACATATGAGCAGAAATAGAGATACAGTTCTCCAGTACTAAAGTCTCTGTGGACTCATGTCAAAGCTGCTATCTCCCCAACACAGAAATAGAGGTACAGTTGCCTAGCACTAAGACCTCAGTGGTAATGTGACAAGGCAGGTAGATATGGTACAGAAATGAGCTTTAGAAGGCTAACTCTTTGCACACACCAATCCATGATGTACCTCTTAACAGATCCATTGCATGACCATGTGGTTAAGCAACATAAAATGGAATAAAAACATAAGTCTCCACTAGCTAGTGATTTTCTTTTGTCCACCAAGCAGTGTTTTGAGAAAACACTCTTTCAATTGCTGCTATATTATTTGGAATGGCAAACTAAAATTCTCAACTTTTAAGACTTCGCTGGATGTTCCTTCTTATTGCTACTTTTGGAAAATTTGCACTTCTGCCAATCAAGAGTTCAAATTTCATCTACATCAGAAACTGTGAAATATGTTTTAACACTGGAAAACCAGTCAAAAATTTTGAACATATAACAACTTTACTTTTAAGATACCCAGATTAAGAACAATTTCACAAAAATTTGTCTATAATATTTTCCAGTTTAATTTAATGAAAATACATAAATTATTTCAAAGGAGTTTGCAGGTAATAAACACACACTATAGATAAAAATTAAGTAAAAATATGAAAATGCAGATATCCCCTTTCCAAATCAGTGCAAAACTTGTTTTAATTTCAGGAACACAAATTTGTTCTTTAACTTCTTTCAGACAATTCAGTGCCAAAATTAACACATAATTTTTTAAGGCAAAATTCAAAACAACTAGGTACTAATGTAATTAAATGCTGAGTAATTTAAATATGTGCTGGAAATACTGAACAAGGTTTAGTGGTTATCATGCAATTTATTAGTGTGTTGAGTACCCTTAGGTATGCTAACTGCATGATAATTCTTTCCAAACATGTACTGCTAATCACGACCAATCATTTTGTAAATTTGATGAGATAGATTCAATTTTTATATGTTAATAATTTTATTGGCCTGCAGTGAAACAACTTGTTAATCAGGAAAAATAAGCATATCATGTTTATCATTTAAATCATGTTTAAACTGAGAGTTGTTTGTTGACTTCAGTAACAAGAGAACATCTCATAAATTTAACTCAGTAGTACTAAGCTGTACAATAACTTTCAGTATAATTATAGCCTTTTCAGAACTTGTTGGACCTTGAAGAAAATACTGCAAGCTGCTGCATATGCACAAGCCAAGGACTTCTTACAGAGGTTAATGTTCCAAGGTCAAACATTGTTTAAGAGCTACAGATTTAGGCATATCATGAAATATGAGTGCTTTTTAGATGGAATGAATTCCTATACTTTCCAAGATATAATCTTCATATGAGTCTACATTAACAATTCAAACTAGAGAAGTTCTGAAATTGAATTTTCCCAATCCTGTCAAGTTGCATGTGGTTAAATGCACATAAATATAAAGCTTTCCTGTATATTCCTGTTGTTTTCCACTCTTTCTGTTTTACCTTTGTATTTATTTTTTACTTTATAGAGAACGCTCCATTGAGCACAAAGAAGGAGTTTTTCTGTACAAATTTAAATAGATTGTGATAATTTAAACCATAAAAAAACATATAATCAACAGAAAACATATTTTTCACAAAACTCACATAAGCCAAGAAAAGTAATACCTACTCATCACGATGAAAAAAACCTATCATTCCAATAATATAAAATGAATTTCAATATTTTTTTCCTAACAGCATGTACTCAGAAGTAACTGATAGTAACTATGCACAGAATATTTTATAGATGTTAGTTTCAGCCATAGCTTCTCTGTAAATGAATTACCATAAAAAGGTTCCAGACATCTAAAATAGTTAAATTGTTATTATCAACAGCATGTTCGTTTCTCTAATTATACATTCAACAAATAGTTAATGAAAATAAACTTTATATTACATTCAAATTTGAATCATTGATTCAGAAACCTTGTCTATGAAAACCACACAATCCCCAGATACAAGAGCAGTAACATACCTCAGCACAATAGAGAGCCAGTACAGCTAATTACATTTTAAGGGTAGATAGCTACAGTTTCACTTTTCATAAAAAAAATATTCTAAGAATCTGATACCTTGAACATCTGTATGGGTATCTAAAGTGATGTTTATGTAATCAGGATTTTCCATTAAGTAAATTAAAATATACAATACTGAGTATTGTAGCATACCTCATTTAGGAGGGTACGCTACAATAGAGGGGTTTTTGCTTCAGAGGTTTACCCTTTTGGTGCAGAGATGGGAAGGTGCCAGTGGGGGACAGTGATAGATCAAATAACAGCAGCTTCTATAAAACCTCTACTGGCTATGCTACTTCATTAAGATGTGCAGCCCCCATTGGCGGGTCCCCAGCACAAGAACTTAGTTAATCATCATATTCGTTTAGGGAGAGTTCTGAGCAGTCCTGAAGCACTTGGAAACAATTTGAGGTGTTATCAAAGTGGCAGGTCGGAGTGGCTGCATAACGGCCTCTATCACGGCTAGAGAAAATGAGAGCAATGTCCTAAAAATATGGTCAATAATAAATGCTCTTAGTATTACCCAGTCAGTAAGTTAGGGGGGTTTCTGCTCCCTCAGCTGCTGTGGTGTGAGCACTGCATACCCCTAGCACCCATGGTACTTCTGACATTACCAGAAGCAGGCAGGGCTAAACATCTGAGCCCCTGCCATAAGGGAATTGTTCAGATTGGGTTGGTCTCTGCTGAGCACTGGTTCCTGATACTCATGGGAGATTGAGTACGTCCTGACTTGTCAAGGCAGTGTTGGGAGAAGGCTCAATATTCTCGCGTACTAGCCTGCAGAACTAGTAGTCTGTAAGCTAGACATCCGGGAGCCCACCTAGGTAATAGGCAGTCTTCCCAGATGGGTTGATGCACGTAAGTGGTGTATCCACTTCCATCCCCTGTGTAACAGCTGGAGGGGGGGGGGCTTTCTAGGAAACAAGGATCGGCTCTAATGGAAAAATCCACAGAGGGAGGGTACTCAGATGCAACCTTCCATGGTTTTAGGGAGGAAGCTTCGGCTCTCTGGTAGATCCCTCACATATGAAGTCAGTAGGGTATGTCCTCAATCATCAATGTGCTCCAATTTTGAACTTTTATGAAACCTGATGCAATTTCTCAGTTGTAGTACGGATTCTCACAAAGGATCACCACAATATGTGTTCAGAATTATTTATTTTATAATACTTCTTTCTTGTAACTATTAAAATAAAACTTTAAAATGTATTTCTTTATTTATTTGTTATTAATGTAATAACATTACTGGGGCATGAGCTCAGTGTAATATTTTAGAAGTATGTATTCACAAAAGGAGTAAGTACCTATGTAATTAGGTCATTTTATATTAAATTATTGAAACTAGATAACATGTAGTGACTTCTGTATTTTTATGTATGTTTATATAGGTTACATGTTAATTATCTAATACATTTCCCTGAATATTTTCAAAGAACAGAAATATAATGATAAAGGGCCCCACCAAAAATCAATATCTTTTATGCTAATGGCTTCATTGCCAGATGCAAGCAAGGCACTAGAAAACATATTTTATAGGGTTTATGCTCAGAAATATATATATTGGTGAGTGCAGGTTTGTTCACTTGACCTGACCATCTTATGCTTAATCCAAAGGCTAATATTAGTCAAATATCAAAATACAATATGTGCACCTGTTGCATAAGGCCAATATGAACAAAAATTACTGTGTCCAAACAAACAAACATAACTCTTACAAAATTAACACACCAATCAGTTAATTAGTAATAAGATAAGATATTTATTCACCAAAAAAATTATAAAATTTCAAAGGCTACATCAAATAATGCTACATTTTTCTAGTATACAACTTACAATTAGCATAAACAATTTAACAGAAACTTAAAACTAGTTTAGGTAAAAGGAGTAATCATGATTATGCCTAATCTTATAATACATTGAATTAAGCAAAAGTAATATAGTGTCCTAGCAGTGCTAGGGGCTGTTGTCCTAAATGTACTGTTGCTTTCTAACTGCTCTCTTTCATTAGTATATTTCGTAGTTAGAGAAATTATTTGTATGACCTGAACAACAACATTGATTGACTGGTACACGTTGCTGATGGAATTGTTTCTAAAGGCAAAGCCACTAGTTAAAGACAGTTATAAAAATGAAACACTAAAAAGAAAACTCAACATTACTTATTTGTATGTTACAGTGAAGGCCATCATTGCACTGAATCTAGTGATGACTGTGCTAATATCTGTTCTGCTTATATGGGGTGCTGTGAAGGTGAGTAAGTACTTGATAGCAATCAGTAAAAGAAAGGAAAAACACTTCTTTTGCATTCAACAGATTTTTATTTTCGAGCTTTAAGCAGATTATGCTCCATAGATAGCAAAGTAAATAATTTTATGTTTTGAATTAATGTTCTAAGCATATTTTACTTACAGTATGGCCCAAAATAAAACAATGTTTCGTTTTCTTCTTCTTTTTTTGAAAATAATTATTCTTGCATTTTAATACTCTTGATAGGCTTTTTAATTATGTTTTAATGTTGAGAATCCCTCACATTATCCTTGTATTCTTCCACATGCTTGACATTAATAGTCCCCAGTCAAAATGCAGAAAACTCAAAGTTTTGATATATTTATTTAGGCTTTCACGGCCGGTGTCTTGATTATTCCAAATGTTTAGTTTTTCCGGGCTTGTAGGCCATGGTCTAGAAGGCATGGTAGATACCAACGTTTCGCCAAGTACTGCACTTGGCATCATCAGGGTAATATGATCCTCCATCTGCACTGGTCAGAGTTAGAATGTGGAAGCAAAGAAGTAGTGGAAGAAATGACCGTTAATGTCCATTATATTTATTTATATGGGTGGGGGTGGTCTTCTACAGTTAACTACTATGCCTGACTACAAAGGGAGGCCATAGAAATCTACAAACACAAAGACAACTTCAATCGCAAAGAAGAAATACTACGTGTACATAAAGCATGGATATCGGTTTTAGATAGACTTTCAGACACACACAACAGTTGTAATAAAACCCCACCTACAACTGGCCAATCACTGCCGTAGACGGCGCAACAATGCCCCGCCCACCCCCACCCATATAAATAAACGTAATGGACATTAACGGTCATTTCTTCCACTACTTCTTTGCTTCCACATTCTAACTCTGACCAGTGCAGATGGAGGATCGTGTTACCCTGATGATGCCAAGCGCAGTACTTGGCGAAACGTTGGTATCTACCATGCCTTCTAGACCACGGCCTACAAGCCCGGAAGAACTAAACATTTGGAATAATCTAAGTTTTGAAATTTGTAAAAAACATTTTTAAGGCAGGAAAATAATATTACCTATATTACTATATTTTAATCATTACTTCTAAAGTATGGTACTTCTTGGCCATGATATAAGCATGATCAATGGAAAGAGGAGCCTAACAGTTATGGAATAAGTGGGTGGGGCATTGGAAGTGCAGTAAGGTAAAGAAAACATCTGCAATTCTGAGTTGCATTTGCTAGTAAGCTGAGTTTTCAAATACTCCAAATACTGTTTTCATTGTGCAACTGTACATCTGTACATTCCTACTATTAGCTTGCTCCTCACTCCCCTCTGATCCCTAGCCTTGAAGATGTTACAGATTGTCAATAAAACAGAGGCTTCCTACTCCAAATGCACCATTTTGAAGTCAGTTAGAAATCTAATTTTGCAACCTTTGAAATATTGAAGTCAGTAAGTGGTATATGGATAGCAACCTTAAGATGTATAATCTCATTCTTATACCGCTATTTTCAAACTTTGCTAAGCAAAGTTAAATCCTGTGTGTTTTCCAAGAGCAAAATATTATCCTAGACAATCTATCAACTTTACTACAAGATAGATAATGTAACTACTTTTATGTAGCACCTAATGAAGCCTAATTAGGACCTTGTAAGAATCTGGGAAAATACTGAAAGGTAGAACACTACAATTTCTTTTTCTAACTTGTTTTCCTTAACTGTAAAATTTAGGAAACAAACTTCAAAGGCTTGCATGCAAGTAGATTACTTGATTTCATCACTTACTGATACAACATTTGTGTTTTGAAATATTAGTTAGTCACTTATATAACCTATGTATAACAATAACAGTGGCGAAGCTAGTCACAACTAACCGGGAAGTCTGAGGCTTGCTTACCTTAGTTGTTGTTGTTGTTGTTGGTGGTGGTGGCGGTGGCGGTGGCGGTGGCGGTGGCGGTGGCGGTGGCGGTGGCGGTGGCGGTGGCGGTGGCGGTGGCGGTGGCGGTGGCGGTGGCGGTGGCGGTGGCGGTGGCGGTGGCGGTGGCGGTGGCGGTGGCGGTGGCGGCGGCGGCGGCGGCGGTGGCGGTGGTGGTGGTGGTGGCGGTGGTGGTGGTGGTGGTGGCGGTGGCGGTGGTGGTGGTGGTGGTGGTACAACAAATATGCCACTGACATGATCCCTGAAGCTTTGATTCTGGAGAGTTCATTCAGTAGTGATTTGTGAATTGCAAATGTGCTTAAATTACACACGTTGAGATTTCTTTCCTAATATCTTCATTTAGTATCTGAGTTATACATTCAATGAAATATTTTGAATATAACTCAAAGTTCCTTTAAATCCTGAGAAAGATTCCAAATTCTCTCTTATGGACTATTCTTTGTTCTCAAGTAATTCAAGATAATAATTGCCTTTATTAGCGGAGTCCTCATTCACACTGTGCCCATGAATGGAAGTTCTCGTTTTCCTAGGCAACACACCACTTGTATTAACCTTCAATAAATAGTTTATTGCAGCTTACAATTCGTTGTGCTGTTTGTGATAAGGCATGATTGATTCTACATTTTCTAAGAAGATGAAAACACTCACTATTCCATATAGTCTTTTAGAAACTTGATGTTTTTGCACTTTACTATGAAAGAAATTTAGGCAAATTATGTCTACCTTGTCCCATTCACTTTCTCTTGTAAATAATGTGCAAACATAACAATATAATTTACAGTTTGTTATACTTGCTGTGATCCATAGATACTCCCTGTAACAGTGAGACTGGAAAGTCCTTATTTGGCTTCCATCTGCTGTACAATATTTAGATGTGCGTTTGTCTCTTATTCTTCAGTGCACATTTTTCTTCAAAAGAAAGGTACAATAATACTGTTTTAATAAAATTGATAGCCAAATCATTAATCCTGCTAGCTGTAAAGTGTGAGAGATAGGTACAGAATGTAGGAAAAAGCTGCAAATACTTTGAATTCACAGCACAATAGAATATGATATAATTCACAGTTCCACGCTGCAGGAAGTCAGAGTCTAGACTCCGAGAATATCTGCAAGCATTAGAATAATGTAGCTTGGAGAGGGGCAGTTGCTTAGCAACGTCTGGTAGCAAGCCCCTCCCTCACAACAGCAAGTGTGATTCTGGCACTATCCAGACTCCTAAATCTTCATGGTGTTTAGACACTGTTTTCTTGCTTTTTATGTCTAACATATACCATACAATTCATCTGTATTTAGTTTCTGTAACCTGAGATTCTCAGACACACCCTCAGCTTCGCCACTGGACAATATGATGTCTCTTGTAATGTAGTTTCACAGTTTTAGACTGCATCACATAGTGATATTCATTATTGTGCAATTCTGAGATGTTTTCATAATGTTACTTCTTAAGGCAATGGATAAAAAATGCAAAAATTACAGTATCCTCTTGACTAATTAGACTTTTTTCCACATATTCAGAACATAAAACATATAGTGCACACAAAATTTTAACAAACTATCTAAATCCCTTGTGAGGATACCAATTTTTTGTTTATAATTTATCACCTTATAACATGGTGAAATAAATTGCTCCTTGGGCCCTACAGTTTATCATGTTGCTTACAAATTTTTAATTTGAACATAGTATATAAACATTAAGAAATTGTTGTGCAGGAGTTCCTTAATTTTAATTAGTAAAAGAAAAAAATGTATTTAATAACTATTAAACACAATGTGTATATTAATTTGAGTTTTGTATTTTACCAGTCTTGGGTTAGTGTGTTTAATGGTTGAGTTTTTGTTTCACTCACTAGATGATACTCGAGGCATGACTTGCTGCATAGTTTACAGATGCATTTCTCCTTGGGTTCATGGTATGATTCATTCTGGTTTCTGGTATATCTTCCCATGGAAACCATGTGTACAAGTGTCAAAGCTCAAAGATCAGTCCCTTCTACATTTCTGTTCTCATTGCTTCTGTTTCCATTATTCCTCGTAATATCTCACTGGCCTTGTTGTGTCTCTCCTCAATGATGGTTTTGTATGCTTGCATTTCTGGTAGTCTAAAGCAGTATCTCATTACAACGATAAAAAGAGGATTCCTCCACTATTATATAGGCAGAAATCCTTCATATATTAAAGAGTGAAGCATAAATTTGTATGATGGGTAGGCTGAATTTCTTGTAAATGTACAATTGCCGTTAATCTGTAACTTATTTATATAACTTATCTGGAAAATAAATTGCATCCCTTATTAGAAGATCCACAATACCCTCTGGTAAATCCATTCTTGTGAAACTATCAGATATTTCACAATCACAACAAATACAAGTGTGCTTTAATCTTTTCCTGCTAGCAGCTGGTCAAGAGAATGCTACTGTTAATTCTAATACTTGCTTGCACTTGGCTTCATGGTAGCAGTCAGCCTCATGCCTCTCCTGCCTACAGAACTTTGAGCATTTGGATGCATGCATGAGCAAGGCAAACTGCATTTGCGTTAGCCTGCCTTGACAAGCTGCTTGCTGCCAGTAATGCTTTTGTGCAAATTGCACAGAACTTAGCAATGAATCAGAAATTATGTTTGGAGAAAAATGAGAAATTTAGAGCATATTAGAATGAAAAAAAATATGTGTTGCACTCACATGACTTTCTCTACTCTTGTACTAACCATTCTTACAAACTCTTATTCCTATATCTTCTTCGTGTTAGTTGAGATAAACATTTGTACAAATTATCTTATTGCTTATTTCCATTTAGGTGCAAGGGGAATATTGGAATACAGTAGGCTTTGAGTGATAGTGAAATCTTTTAAAGCTTTGAGATCCTGTGCACACTTAGCATATAACAAAATTAACAACGATGTTCCATTTCACGAAGGTTTTAAGTTTTCCAAAACTGACACAAATAAACAAGGAATATCTTTGAAATGGTTCACTCTACAAAAAAAATTATTTCAACATAAATTGTTTATTTTAACGAGGTCTATATCTTTTGTATAGTAAGATTTTGTCTATCTCTTAAAGTTTACAAGTTTTTCAAAAGTCATCCAGAGTAAACTGGACTATATAGGCTATAGCCAGAAAATTCAAAATATACATTTCATTTGTCACACAAATATCTTAAACATTTTAATGAAAATCGCTAGAGCCATTTTCAAGAAAATCAAAATTTTAAAAAGAATTTCCATTTAAAAGGTAGTTTAGGGTGGGACTGTTTCCTTCAAAATCTTTGTATTGCATCCTTGAAAAACATTAAATTTAAATACTAACTTTGGTTTCTAACCGACTTTTCATTTTTGATTTATGCTGTCCACAAACTGACACACACACACACATACACACATGCGCGCACGCACACACGCACAGGCACACGCACACACACATGGACCGTTTTCTAAATATGCTTTTTTTGGATTCAGGGGTCTCAAAACATATATTTCCATGAAATCATGACATCAAATTTTTGGGTGGTATACAATAATTCCTCTGCTTACTAGTAGAGAAAGTAAAAAAAGTGATATTCATATATTAGGATAGGCTCAACCTTAGAGATTTAATGCTCATTTCACCTCTGCATATACTATATGTTTTTATAAACTAAATTTTTCAAGTTGTTTAATATGAGATTTTTAACTAGTCCACAATAATGTTTAAATATGTAATTCCTTAAGTTCTTCTGAGAAGTTCAACCCTATAAATCAATACTATGGACTGTGGAACATTTTGAATGGTAAAAAATGCTGAAAAAAGGAAAGAAATTCAGGAAAGTGAGTTTAAAGTTCAATACAGTGATTTACTTAAGTGCTATATACCATCTGTCTGATCACTTTGTGAATTTAAAATTCTTGGTATTAAAAGTAACAATGTATAGCATGCAAGTAAACTATAGGTATATCAGTATAACTATAATAAAAATACAAAAACAAAAAATTGGGAATGTTCACAGCTTTTTACCAAATTTCACCAACCCATTGCCTTAACGAAACCCTCTGATTGCTTTTAAAAAGCAGCATTATTTATAATGTTATAAACAGGGGGCAGATTTTGATGACCTAAAAATGCTTGAAAAATGACTGATAAAATGACTTTAAAATTCAGTGAAAATGACCTAATCATCTTAAAAAAATGATCTAAAAATTAGCTTTCGTAACAGTTACTAATCAAAACTTATAAATTAAAGAGTATTGAATTAATATGCGTACATAATTAATTTTCAACATTAAAAAGTATAAAAGAACAAAATTCACAAATTAACTAGCAATTGAGTATACCTGAAATAAATTTATTATGAAAAATTAAAATCATACCTTAAATTAACAGCTGTCCACCCCATTGCAGTAAATAACGGTGTACATTCGAAGATTCTCGAATGTGAAGGAATGACGGTTGTCGGCTAGGACATTGTTGTACATCAAGAAACTTCTTTCCACTTCCGCACTTACTACAGGAGCATATTTGAATAGTGACAAGTCGCTGGGTGTCAATTCCTCTTGTATCTCCACAGGTTTAAAACTTTCCCCTAGAAGTACTTTAACTACTGTGCAAAGAGTTTTGGATCCTGGATTTTTTTCTAACACATTTGTAAATTTCTTTAGAATCTTCTTATCAATTTCACCAGCCACGATGTTCAATGCATCTTCAACTTTTTTAACCAAAGCTATAGCCTTGTCTAGTGCAATGCCCCTTTGTTGAAGATTTTGAATCATATATGGTAAACAACCAAAGTTTAACTTGATATAAGCTAACTGCCCCTCTAATTCACTATCATTAAGCAATTCTCTGCATGCGGGGGATTTGACAAATATCTTTTTAATACTTGAAATAAGCGCATCTGCTTGCGGAAATTATGACCTCACTTCTTCCGCCACTCTGTGTAAGGCATGTGCCAAACAGGTTGCATGTATCATTCGTGGATAAAAATCCTTGATTGATTTTGCCGCTTTAACCATATAAGGGGTAGCATCAGTAATAAAAAGCACGTCCTCATACCGGATCCCATTCGGCCAAAGCAATGACATGGAGTTAGCGAACAGAATACACATGCTTGAATGATTTACTTTCTTTAACACTTCAGAAGTTAGCAAAAATATTTTACCTGGTCCATTCAGCTCTAGCGTCCCTACTATTACATTGGCCAAGACCTGACCTTCATTGTCCGTGCTTTCATCAATGGAGACATATATTTTCTTTCCTGTGACGTACTCTCTTACATTTCACATAGTTTCTTCGTAGCACAATGGAATGTAATTCTTTCTTAATGTTGACTCGTCCGATGAACAGCGCCCCATGTGAAGTTCCAGAAAGTTTTTCAGCTTAGCGTTATTTAGCTTTTTTAGAGGAATATTTGCAGACACAAACATGTCACGTAACTCCTTAAAAAACTCGGAACCTGTGCCAACCTTTGATCCTGCACTCTCAGAAATCAGCATTTGCACATTATTGCGCTTCTTAGTTTTCCACAGCCCGCTTATGTTTATCACGTCCGATATGCTGCTGCACTGTAAATCGTTTCTCAGCTGCTACCTTAATTCCACAAGGCTTACAGAACAATATGGAACCATCTGTAGAAAATACTTTCTCCCAAAACTCGTTTACAATATTCTTTAATCTTGTTGCAACACTGGGCTTCACTTTCGGCATAGTTGTATGGCACACCTAGATGCACAACTACACTGTTACAAATCGGCTAGTTTACTGACCCATGTGCACAGGTCTAACTCCAAGAAGTGCGAGGCAATGAAAAAAGGAAATTTAAAAATTATTAATGTCCCAATATGTTTTAAAAATGACTGGAAAATGCCTTAAAATATTTAAAAATGACCTAAAAGGTTAAAATAGAGAGAAATGACCAAAAAGGAAAAAAGATGACATTTCATCAGAATCCATGCCCTGGTTATAAAGATACATATTCAGTAAAAACAGAAATGTATTAAATAATGCAATCTAGGAAAAACAAGCACTGTTACCTTGAGGATAGTTTATAGTTAACTTTAAATATATATCTTTAATATGTAATGCCATAGAAAATTATTAAGAAACTTATATTTTCAGCGAAACAAATTTATGATGCTGCCATGGATCATGCTGACAATCATGATTGCCATTGGTGGACTTATTTCAGTCATATGGACAGCTGTAGATCTATTCAACAGAAACTACAACACCATGGGATCTTTAGTTTTGGTATTTGGACTTATTGGGCTTGGTAAGTGCTAGTCTATATTTCCTTAACAACACAGTTTCTCATCAGATCATGAATAATTTGTAATAAAATATATGCATTCACACTGCTTTTCTCTTTACATGTAGGTATGTAAAGAAAAATGATTTTGCAAAATGTGTGTGTATTTTTAAATCCTTCACAATTGAGTCCATAAAAAAACATTGTTTAAATTATTTTTAAGAATCTGATGTGTTACACTCACACAACTTTCTCTGCTCTTGTACAAACTATTCTTACAAATGCATATTCCTCTAATTCATGATGAGGCGATATTATTTGAAAAAGCCTCCTGAAGTATTTAAAATGTGTGGTTATAGTGGTGGCAGAAAAAGCCCCCTAAAATTGTGAATCGTTATTATAGTGGGCAATTATGTGTATATTCAATTGTCTTGTTCTTCTTGTTCAACTGCTGTCTGGATTGGTGTCGTGTGTGACATGCGAAGTCCCGTTAAAATTGGAATTTATCGGTGTATAACGTCCTGATACACAAATAGTCTTGTATAAAAGAAATTAGAAATCATTCTCTGCAAAAGAGACGTATAATCTATGACGTGGGTCATAAACTAAAAATTAGAGAGAATACAAAAGTGCATGGTCCGTGATATCGACGGGTGAACCCCGTACGTATGAAAAAGGACGCCAATCCATGGTATCGAAGTGTATATTTTTGTGTGAGAGTGAAAATAAACTAGTTCCATGAGGTAAATTTGAACTTTAATTAATCATACTGCATGTTGACCAGTACTACACCCTGGATGCAAACATTTTACTGGACTACTGATAAAAAAAAAGAGTCATTCAAGCTCGCCGCTATGCTAGCCCGGCAAAGAAGAATTGACGCCCCCCACACCAAACAGCAAATGGTACCCTCAAATCCCGGTGATGTAATCTCCCATAAAAAGAAATGTTACAAATGATAAATCGGTGTAATGTAGTTCTCAGTTAAAGTGGGTTACCTGGATAATTCATTGTCCATTATGACCTACCAGGTTAAAGGATGTTAAGCTTTAGATAAAAAGCACTATAAATGTCAGGGTACTTTTCTTCTGAAATGAAAAAATGTTAGATAATCATAAAGCAATTTCATAAAAATTGCATGAATATGAAGGGAATTAATTAAATCATCATTTGAGATGTGAAAGACACCTGCATACTGCCAGATAAGACAGATGGTTTGTGAATGTAAAGAAAATGTGTAGTCAATAATCTTCATTCACATATAAAAATAAGTATAACTTATTCTCAAAGGTATTTACCCATATATAAAAAATATCAATTCAATCATACAAGTGAGAAAAAATTAAACAGATGCATTCAAGATATGTGGTATGTCCGGAAAGTAAGTACCATTTCATTCTACCACCATTACAACACTGGTGTCAGTTACACGCATGTACACTCACCTGTCTGGTCCATAGTCTGTGAACTGATGCCATTACAGGTGGCATTGTCAACTTGTAGAGATTCATGGCGAAAATGTAATGACAAGAGAAAATGGTGGGAAAGTGAGTTAAGCAATTCAGTGATGGAAGGTCTAATGGTCATGATGAAGCATGGAGTGGGTGGCCTTCTGTTGTCACAGATGGTTTGGTTGAACAAGTGAATGAGGCAATTTGTGAAAACAGACAGTTCACAATAAAACTGCTTTGTAATGTGTTTCCATAAATTTCAAAAACTGTTTTTCATGAAATTGTCGCTGGTGGTACCTTCCTTTAAAGATAGCATGCAAAAGTTGATTCCTTGCTATGACAAATACCTGAACAATGATGGCAACTATTTCGAGAAACAGCTTAAAGAATGGTTTGCATATATGTGAATAAACTAGTAACAGTGATGTGAATCTAAATTATAAAAATCTGATGTGTTGCACTCACATGACTTTCTCTACTCTTGTACTAACCATTCTAACAAACTCTTATTCCTATATCTCCATGTTAGTTAATTCATACAAATTATCTTAATGCTTATGTCCTTGTAGGTGCAAGGGGAATATTAGAATACAGAAGGCTTTGTGCGACAGTCAAATCTTTTTGACCTTTGAGATTCCGTTCTCTTTGCATAATGAACATATAAAAAAATAACGATGTTGTTGCATTTCGCTAAAGTTCTAAGTTTTCTGAAACTCACACACATGACAAGGAATATCTCCGAAATGGTTCACCCTACAAGAACATTTATTGAGACATAAATTGTGTATTTTAGCAAGATCTACATTTTTTGTATAGTATAATTTGGTCTATCTCTAACGGTTTACCAGTTATGCAAAAGTCGTCCAAAGTAAATACGACTACAGGGGCTATAGCCAGAAAATTCAAGATATACATTTCATTTGTCATCAAAATATCTCAAACATATGACATTTTAATCAAAATCGTTAGAGCCATCTTCAAGAAAATCAAAATTTTCGAAAAATCTTCCATGTAAAGGGTAGTGTAGGGTGGGGCTATTTTCTTCAAAATCTTCCTGTCGCATCCTTGAAAGACATTAAACTTAAATACCAAGTTTGGCTTTTAACCGACTTTTTGTTTTTGAGTTATGCTGTCCACAGACTGACAGACACACAGACACAGACACACACACACACACACACGGACCTTTTTCTAAAAATGCTTTATTTGGATTCAGGGGGCCTCAAAACATATATTTCCGGTGAAATCTCAACATCGAATTTTTGGGTGGAATACAATACTTCCCCTACTTACCAGTAGAGAAAGTAAAAATTAAATCAGTGTTGAAACACTTAATGTCACTTACATGTAAGTATTTATATTGACTGGTTTCAAGAGCTTAAATTGCTCTCATCATCAAAATTGCCTAATAGACTATTAGCTTATTCAAATATATGCAAATTGAGTTTGACCAATAAGTCATATAAGCAAAAGTCTAATTGGCTACCGCATGGAATTGAAATAAATTGATGGCGGCAACTGAAGCTCTTGAAATTGGTCAAGATAAATATTTATGTGTAAGTGATGTTAAGTGTTATAACACTGGTTCAATTTTAATGATAATTTAAGGAATGGTCTTTCATGTACAAATAAATGTTGTGAAAACAAATATTTTATGCCTTTTTTCCAAACTGGTAATTACTTTCTGGACACACATCATATATGCATCCTACAGTGCATTTTATATCTCTGATTATGGTTATTTATTTCCAGAATTTAATTATTTTATCCAAGTTTTAAGACTGTTGTATTTAATACTAAATGGGCACTTAAATCATTTTATAACTCCACTATAAATTAGCTATATAGTAAATTTGGTTATAAATGCATAGTGAGTGAGGAGTGTGTAGTGTTTAAGGGCCTATCAACATCTAGGTCATTAGGGCCCAAACAAATGCATAGTACCAGAACTTGTTTATGAATATATTATTGTTACTAGAAAATTAAAAATGTACAAATGTGCTGCTTTTATAAGATAATTTATAATTGCAAACTAATTTTTGTTTCAGTGATTCTTGTCTACCTGTGGTTGGTTGTCTACAGTTACTTCCAGCTGCTAGTCGAAGAAGGCCAGAGAGGACCATATGCCAAAGCACCCTATCGCCGTTAGGCTTAATCATGTTCATATGTCATTTAATCATATAAAATGTTCATTTGTAAAATACCATTACATTTGTAAACTGTTAAGGTCTTTAAGAGAAACCAGCAAACTTATATCACTGGTTCACAGATAACCAGAAAAAGTTGTAAGAGCTTTGGGTTCTTCATGCAAGACCTTGGAATGCTTCATCATAAATATCTACTTTGACAATAATTGTGATAATACCAAGTGTTGTCTACTTCTGTGTATAATGTAGAGTATAGAGAATATTTTATGAACATCTAAGATGCACTGAGAATGTAATATAAGCTGATTTGACACTTCCAGTTCCTGTAAATATTACACAACTGATATCAATGAGACACATAGTTCTAAAAGTGGAGTTTTATTACAATTTTAATAAATGCTTTCAAATAATAGTGTTTTGGAGAAATAAGACAGTTCTGTATGTAAAATTTCCTTTCTGGAGGACAGATCTTAAAATATCTGTTACATGTAAATAGGGTTGTAATGAAGGTGTATATCATGCTTTATGTGTATGATAAACATTTCAGAATTAAGGACTCGTGCTGCTTTATCACATTCCCAGCATTAAGAAAAACTGTCAACAAAAGAGATGTAGGTACATGAAGCAATAGCTGTACTCCAACTGTCCTGTTTTTGTATGGCATTCTATACCAAACATTATCACCAGTTTAGATGGCAAAAATATTTGCTGAAACACTAAAAAGTATAAACATATAGATTAAGTTTGCTCCATTCATTTTCATTTTGGTGTGAATGAATTAATAAAAAATGTGCAAGGGGCACTTTCAGCGCCATACAATAACTCATTTCAACATTTGATTTATGAGTTATTATTCTGTATTTCCCTTACATGGATCCAAGTTACTGTTTCCTCCATTTTGAGCTTTCTGTGATCTATAAGTTTTGATATTTATAAAAATAAAACCAAAATGAGATGAGTATTTATTTTATTTTAAATATGCATGGCATTAAAAAGCCAACAAACTGATAAATATTGCCATTAATCTTCATCTTATTCATGTCTATCTGTAATATTATACAAAGCAATCACTTAATTAGACAACTTATTGCACATGCATATTCAAATGGTGTTGTCTACCACCTTGAAACCCTTGTGTTGAAAAGTGTGGTAAATTGACTTAGTTTATGAGGTATATTATCACAATGTTACATAAGTACCAAGCAGCGCTTTCTTAATTTTAGCTTCTTAGTAATATGCACACTTTTGCATTTCATTATTACAAATTGTAAAGTATATTTATTAATTGATACACTTTATGTGTCATCACATAATCACTTTGTCGTTTATTACGGTAGGTGTCTACTTAATCAAACTACAGGGTAGAGCTATTTCTAATAATGTATTTTTTGATATAATCCATGGCAATGATTTTAAGCAGCAAAAGGAAAAAAAATAATCCTATTCCAAATGCATGTAGTATACTTACTAAGTGTTAAAATACACATTACAGTTCAATATTAAAGATAAGTTTTATTTACATAATTGTTCCTGAAGCATATGTCCTGATTTTTTTAAAGCAAGTGAGGATAGTGTAAATACAACTTACCTTTAATATTAAAGTGTTTAACCTCACTTGTCCAAAAAAAACTTTTTAATCATTACTGAAATACGTTACAGTGTTTACAAAGACTATTTCATAAAATCAGTAACTTTTTCAGAACTTTCATCCTGTAAAACTCGAGAGCAGCTATATCATGTCACAATTTGATAAGGATTATTTGTGTTAGTGCTGATTCATTGCATTGTTTTACAAAACGAAAAGCATCCTAAAATCAAAACCTTTTATCATCGATAATGCTGTAATGCAATAATTTCCATTAAGATTTGAATACAAAATTGTAATCTGTCTTACATTTGGTGCTTTGGTTACTCTCAATGCTCCTTACAACACACATTTCAGTGACACAAATAAACTGCACTGACCAAGACCAACAGTGAATGTATTTGGAAGCAGAACACTTGTTATAACAATGTAATGTTTCTTGGAATGCAAGGAAGAGGATGAGGGGTAGCTGCATACAATACCAAGTACTACTCGCACACTTTATCTTGAGCCCTAGAGATATGAACCCCACCGAGTCATTAAGACCTGTTCTTTACCAAAGTAACAACTGAGCATTGTTGTCCATACTCTTAAGAGTTACCACTTGTGCATTTGATATGCTGCCTTTGTTGCTGTTCTCTTGTGTTATTGTATCAGTTTACTTTTGTGTTTAACCAACTCAAACAGTCCTTTTAAGTACCAAATGGCTGAAGTAGATCCAGAACCATAAACATCAACATAATCAATAGACTTTTACTTCAGCATTGGTTAACCTCCCCCCCCCCAAAAAAAAAAAAAAAACAATTGCAGAAACTACAATTCATAGCCTTGTATGACTTAAGGTATATAGTTTACAGTATGATGGTGTAAAAGAAATGAAAAACACTGTTGCTATCTTTGACAACAATGCCATCTGAGAACTCAAGATAAAGTGTGGGTAGTACTGCATTGGAAATGAGGTTGGGGCAAAAGAACGTTGCCAATTGTCACAGCAACATTGCCAGTCTGAATTTTAGTCTATTGCATGTTTTTGTTTATTCTTCCTTGCTTTTCTTTTTTCCTCTTCTGCCATGTTGGTTAAGCAGAGTGTTACTGTATTACTATATTACTATTCATTGCACAACCTTGTTTTTTTAATGAAAGTACCATGTTAATCCATACAATAAGCAAAAGGGCAGATCAGCGATTATTAAAATATATGTCAAAATAATGTTATATTCTCAGACAAAATGGCTTTCACACCATATAAAAGAGAGAAGAAGCTGTAAATCACAAATGTATGTTACATAAAACATTGATATATTTTTGTTTCTTTGAGCATATTTTTTTATGTATATTTTTTATGTGTTTTTGTACAACAAATTTAACTGTGTATTGTACCTTTAAATCCATGTTAACGTGTCATTAAACAACTAAAATAAAGGAAAAGTTGCCTATTTTAAAACATTTGGAGTTCTTTGTCCTAGTCATCCATTATAAAAAAAATCAGATGTGTGCATTCACATTACTTTCTCTACTCAGTATTATACAAAATATTCTTCAAAATGCTTATCCTTCTATCTATTTCATGTTAATCGATAGACATATATCAAAATGATCTTATTACATATTTCATTATAGATATAATGGGAATAGGAAAATATAGTAGGCTTAAGTGACAGTCATATATTTTAAGAGCTAGTCACTACATGACATTCCATTCTCTTTGCATGTCCAGCACATTCAGTTCATACCATAATTCTTCACTTTGTTTCCTATAATACAACACACTGCTACATAGATGTAATTCAATTATTTAATTGTTTTACAATGAATTGTGATGAAAAAGGTCATTACACAAACATTAGAACCAACTGAGGCTTTCACGGCCGGCGTTAATCCAATAGATGGTAGATTTTGGGCTTGTAGGCCGTGGTCCAGTCGATAAATGTTCTGACGTTTTGCCCAAGACTGTGTTGGACATCTTCAGAGTATGTCTCATAGCTGGTTGATAACTTAGAGAGTGATTGACGACGACGCTATCTGGCAGGCTGAGATCAGCCCGAGGTGTGCCATACGTGTACCTGCCCTTTTTAGGGCTTAACCACTTCATGACGGGATGTAGGGTTTTGCAGTGTGGCGGGTGAAGTTTGAGGTAGTAGGTTATAAGGAGGCAGCAAGATTTTGCTCCTCAGCGGCTGCTTAATCAGTGTGCAACTTCCGTTGGGCACTGCTGGCGTAAAGGTCCACATATGGAGGTTCATTTAATTTTGAATTTAGAATCCAAGCTTATCTTGGAGGACTGTGATGTATTCAGCTTTCGCTGTTGAAGGGATGTCTCCTTCGTTACCGGGGATGCCCGCAAGCCATGCGGGGAACCCGGTGTCCCACACGCGTGCGTTCTGTGGGGTTGTAGTCCCCAAGAGACCTAATCAGGGCACTCCTATGTTGAGGAATTTGGTCATAAAATTTGGTTGCCCGGCGCCTAATTTCGTCCTCCACATACGGAAGAGACGAGGCTTCGTGCAGTAGTCTCGAAGGGATTCCGCGGCATACAGAATAGATAATCCGAAGTCCTCTATTCTGTATACGCTGCAGACGCAGGAGATGGGAATCTGCGGCCATGCCCCAGATTTCGCAGGCGTATAGGAGGAGTGGGATTATGAGTGCCCGAAAAAGGCGTAGCTTTAGGGGAATTGGCATCCCCGACCGCAGCATGGGGTACAGCGAGGCAGTTGCCCCACCGGCCCGCGCTGACAAGTCGTTGATGTGTTCCCGAAAAGTAAGGCCCTTATCGAGCTTCACTCCCAGGTAGGAGATGGAGTTTACCCATTCAATCCTTCTTCGCAGATAGGTGAATGTGGGGAGATTGGCGGGGAATCGGCGCTTAGTAAAAAGTATGGCGCGGCTTTTCTCCGGATTAATGGACAATCGCCAACGCCTGCACCATTCTTGGATAAGGCGGAGGTGTCGCTGTATTGGGAGGAAGGTTCTGTTAGGGTGTTTGTTCGTTGTGTAGAGCAACACGTCGTCAGCATATTGAGCTATGTTGACGTTCGGCTCTGTAGGTAGGTCGGCCATGAAGACGCTGAAAAGCGTGGGTGATAAAACAGAACCTTCGGGGACTCCGCCTCGGATTGGCCTTCGTGTGGATTTATTCCCCGCCACTGAGACCACAAAGGATCTGTGTCTAAGGTAGGAGTGTAATAGGTGTATGAGGCGTGTGGGTAGCTCCAGTTGGATGAGTTTCCGGAGGAGACCGGCATGCCAGGTCGTAGAGAAGGCCTTCTCAACGTCCAGAGATACCGCGGCGGTGTAGGCCTTGTCCTGGTATCCCAGGGCGGCAGCCTCCACCACCCGCAGCAGCTGCTGGGGTGTTGAGTGGCCAGGCCGGAACCCAAACTGATGGGGTGGGATGGCTTGAATGTCCCCTAAGATAGGGGACAAGCGGGCGAGTATTAGTCTCTCGAATACCTTCGAGAGTACGGGTAGGAGACTAATGGATCGGTAGTTGGCGGGATGGACCGGGTCTTTCCCTGGCTTCAATATGCAAATCACCCGGGCCTCTCTCCACTCACGTGGGAAGTGGCTGAGGGCGAGGCACATATTGAAGACCTTAGTCAGGTAGAGCACGGCCTTGAAGGGAAGGTGGCGGAGCATGACAGGTGTTATCCCGTCAGGCCCCGCGGCCTTTTTGCGGTCGAGACGTTGGAGTACGCCCTGGACTTCGCTGGGTTTGACGATAGGAAGCCGATCCGCGTCGTCAAGAGGACGTCGGAAATATCGACGTACCTCCCCACGAACACGGTCGGAGAAGTCTAGGTCCTGCGGGTTATCTCTCGGCCGCATGGTCCTCTCCAGGTATTCAGCAAACGCATTTGCTTTGGCTTGGGGTTCATAGACCAGGCCTTGGGTGCCATGGATTGGGGAGGTGTGTGATCCACCTCGGTTTCTCAGTCGTTTGGCAATCCGCCACACATTGCCGTCACCTAGGTTCAAACGAGACATCGTGTCCTCCCACGCGCGCAGTTGGAGACGCACCTCGTGGCGTAGACGCCTTAGAAGCGCTAGGTTATGGCGTGTGCGGTGCCTCTGACAGAGTCTGCGGGCCGCCCAGGAGCGGCGGATGAGTAGAAGGAGCTCTAGGGGTAGGACGTCTGGGTGGAGAGGAGCTGGGGTGTGGACGGTGAGGTTGTGGACCGTTTGCTTCACCACAGAAGTGAAGGAAGAGACCGCCGCCTCAAGGGTTGGGATGTCGGTGATGTTGGGGTTGGGAGGGATGGAGCCATTTAGGCAACTCTTGACACAGTCCCAGTCGACGTTCCGGTATTGATATGGGACCTCTTGGCTGGCAACCCGGGTGTTGGCGGTAGCCAACACTGGATTATGATCGGAATGAAGTGCGTTGATGGATGTGAGTGACACGTGATATGGGAAATGTTTGATGACCGCGAAGTCTATGACGGATGGCCGTCCTGGACCTCGCGGATAATGGGTGGGTTGCCAGGGGCCCTCGACTCTAAGTTGAGGGTCCGCGTCGACCATGTGGACTATGTCATTGCCTCTTCTGTCCGCGCGGGGGCCGCAGTGCCAACGCGGATGCTTGGCATTTAGGTCCCCGGCCAGAATGACATGGGGATGTAGGGCAAGGATGGAGAGGTAGTCGTTAATAACGAACTGCCTCTGGGGTGGGTGATATGCAGACACCATCAGGACCTCAATACCGCCGAGGTGGATACAAGTAGCCGTGGCCTCAAGGGTTTGAAGTGGAGGGAGCTGGACGGGTTTGTGGACCACACTTCTCTTCACGAAGATCGCTGTGCCGCCCCCACGGCGGCCGACGCGGTCCGATCGGAGACAGTGGTAGCCCTGGAGTCGGGATGTGAGGTTTTGGTGGAGATGCGTTTCTGATACCAAGATAAGATCAAGTGCATGCTCGCCAGCAAAGTGGTGGAGCTCGTTCTCCTGACCAGCCAAACCACACGCGTTCCAAAACGCGACCCTGAACGAGGAATTTACCCTAGTTCGATTCGCCATTTCGGGTCGCGCTGATAATGGTGGTAAGGAGTGCAAGCCCCTCCATGGCTATAGCCATTTTGCCGGCTTGGTCGGTGGCGGAAAGGAAACGTACCATCAGTTCGCAGAGCTTCTGGCCATGGTTTTGCAGCAACTGCTGCAACCACGCCATCATATCTGAAAACTGAGGTGTAGGAGGGGTGGGGGTTTGTTGAGGAGTTGGAATGATAGATGGGTTGGTCGGCGTCGGTATCTCTTCGGCCGCAACCTCCCCCAGCTGACGGGCGGGCGTAGGATTCCCACGCTCGCTCTGAGCTTCAGAGGCGGCAGACGGCCTCCGAGGGTGACGGCGTCTACCCTCCCTTTTTGGACGGGGGGCAGTAGGGGGTACTGGAGCTTGTGTTTGTGCTTGGGAGTGATGTGTTTGTGCACGCGACTTGGGATTGTTACCCCGGCCTGCTTTGGTCACTGCAGCGTACGCTAAACCCTCTGCTGGTCTTGCCGGAGCAGGGCCAGACTGGGGATGGCTGTTTGCCACTGGTGGTTGGACCGCTTGAGGTGGTCTCCTAGCAGCTATGATGGCCTTCCGTGTTGGGCAGCCACCATAACATGCTATATGTGCGCCGTTGCAGTTAGCGCAATTGGGGTCGTCCTCCCTGGTTTTCGGGCAGACCTCCTTGAGATGTTCCTCGCCGCACCTGAGGCAGCGCAGGCGGCGATGACAAAAGTGGCTAGAGTGGTTGAACCCTAGGCACCTATGACACTGGGGGGGTCCGCCAGAGCCTTTGGATGGCTCGATGTGTACCCGGAGGTAACAGATGGTTGTTACGCCATCAATCTTGGCCTCCGGGTCGTTGGCTCGCTCCACCACTACTAAAAATAGGGTGAGGGGGATTCTGGGTGCTTGCCCATCTGGAGCGGCCTTGGTCAGCTGCTTGACCAATCTGGGGGTGATACCCTGGCGGTTGAGGTCTGCCACGATATCATCCACGGGTGTATCTACGGGAAGACCGCGGATGACCCTGTGGATGTCGCGTGCCCTATCCAGCCCGAAGGTGAAATGGGGAATGTCTCTCTCCTTAAGGTAACGGAGGATGAGGGAGTGGTCATTGGCCGATTTGGCCTGGAAGATGAAGCGGCTTTTGTTTCGCCGCACCGTGCACTCCCTCGCAAGTGTCGGCATTAACAGCTTTAAAAAGCCTACCGACCCTTTGAAGTCGTCCACGATGATCGGTGGAACATGGCACTTCGCGGATTTGGATGGTTGGGAAGGTTGGGGTGGGTTGCGTAGCCGTTCTTGAGCCAGTTCGATCAAGGCGGCTAGACGCTTGGAACGGCGTGAGACTACCTCACGGAATCCATCCTCTGGGCCGGGGTTCTCTTCCTCGGCAGAGGAGAGAGCAGAGGAGCTGGTTGCCTCGTCTATGGCGAGGGAGGATCTGCAGGAGTACACTGAGGTTCTCCCGCTATGGAAAGAGTTTTCAGTGCGGACACTGGCACTGTCAGAGTCGGAGTCGGACTCCGAAATTTGGCCTACACGGGGAAATTCGCCGCGTGGGAGGCCCTGGTTGGTTTGTTTGCGCTTGGTAGCGTCTAGTTTGATGCACTTGCCTTTTCCGCTTGTGCGTTGCTTGGCAGAGCGCTTTCTTGCCTCGGTGGACGAGGTCTTTGGTATGGCACCAGTGGAAGTGCTGGCAACGGCTGTTGCAGGCTGGCTGGCAGGCCCGTTTCGGGTCTTGCCGGGAGAGGTATGGTTGGATTCCATAGTTTAGGTTAAAGGGCAGGTACAGTACTGCACCCTAAGGTGCAGCACGCTAAAACTAAACCTCGTCTGATCTCACCTGCAGGTAGCAGGTGCTCTGCAAGCGTGTAGAGCAGAGGGCCGGACACCTTGTTACCAAGATGCGCCTTACCTACCCTAAGGTAGATGGCTACAACCTTGCTCTACCCCGCTACCTGTGTTAGTCTGGATTTGCTCTAGGTGCAGGCTCGTCAGTAGGGGTTGTCCTCTCCCAGGAGAGGCGCCCTACGGTGCTGTATTTACAGCTCGACTGCACAGGCAGTATTGCGCTGTCGGCGGCACGGTCGTTGGAGAAGGTCCGTACTCGCTGGATAAGCTGGGTCCGGCTAGCAGAGCTGGCTGGTTTGCGATTTGCTGGCTGGCTGGCTGCTGGCTGGAGAGTAGATGTTTCCACTTCGACGACTGGCTGTCGAATGGCCAGAGTGATTTTTTTTTTTTTTTTTTTTTTTTTTTTTTTTAGTTAGTTATTTATTAGAAAAGTGTTGGCCTGGTGCCGGTACAATGGGCCCGGCTTACAGGCTATATTTAACATTTTTTTACATTTGGCTTTGTTTATATATACACTTTTTCGGTGTCTACAAAAAACCCATACGGTGACCATCTGTAGGTCACGAAGAATAGTTTTCTTTTGTCTTTTGTCTGTTTCGTCTTTGGGTTATATATACATATGTACATATTTACAAATTATATACAGACACATACACGCACGCATTCACCCACACACACACTCGTACACACATACACACACATCTTCACTGGGCACACCAGAAATATGCGTCCCAGCGCACTACACTATTTACACTATGTACACTGTCCCGCGGTGGCAGCTCCTGAATATTTTCCGAGGCGAGGGCCTCTGCCGGAACATGTATGTGGCTTAGGGACGAGGTTGCGTGGACGCGCATTAGTCGGCGAGCCAAGCCGCTTCTAGAACATTTTTATCCTAGTATGTTTGCGGTGCTTCGGCTCGCCTTTGCCGATGTTAGCGATCACGTCATTTTCGTGGTTCCTAATGCGCGTCCATGCCGCCATTGCTCTTTTGTCTATTGCCTCCGGGATGAACGGGATATGAGTTTCGAGGTGAAGAGTTTGGGTGGTGGTGAGGAGTGGAGCAGAGAGGATTTTTCTGAGGGAGAGGTTTTGGAGGGTTTGGAGTTGTTTGAGGGCAGTTTTGGAGGCATTAGCCCAGGCCACACATGCATACAGGACCACCGAGAGAATAAATGACCTATATAGTATAAGTTTTGACTTTAGTCGCAACTGTTTACTACGGAAGATGGGGGCGCACAACTTTAGCCGCTGTCTGCCTTTATTGGCGCTATTTTTTATGTGGGTGGACCAACACATTGTGCGGTCCAAGGTGACACCTAAGTATTTAACTTGCTGACGGCAGTGCAATACTTGACCACCGACCGTTAGGTCCGTTGCCAAAGTGTGACGCCGCTTAGAGAAATGAATCAGCTGGCATTTGTCGGGATTAATTTTGATTTTCCAGTCATGTTGCCATGAGAGGAAGTTGTTCACATAACGTTGCATTTCTGCAAGGCCGAAACGTGGATTTCTATGGTGGTTGTATATTGCAGTGTCGTCAGCATACATGGCGACCTTGCATCTGGCGTCCACTGGGAAATCATTGGTGAATAATATATACAGAAAAGGGGACATTATTGCCCCTTGTGGGACGCCAGCCCGCATCACTCGCTCCCCCAGAGTGATTGATGGAGAGCCCGGCTTATATATAGGTGAGAGGGACTGCCTCTCATCTTCTATTGGTTGTCCGTATGCCAATCACTATTATGGGGCTGTAGGAGCTGCCACATGATTGGTTCTGTTGGTGTTTGGGGCTTTGGTTTTGTATTGTCTAGCACTGGCACCCAGGCTGTGTGTATATATAAGCCGGACGCTCCATCAATCGCCCTCTACCAGCATGTCAACCAGTTATGAGACATTCTCTGAAGATGTCCAACACAGTCTTGGGCAAAACGTCAGAACATTCATCTACTGGACCACGGCCTACAAGACCGAAATCTACCACCTATTGGATTATAACAACATTGCTTTGCAACACTTCCATAGTACAATCTTAGGTGTTGACCTTCAGCTGAGATACCACATTGAGATGGATCTTTTTACCAATGAACAGTTCATCCATGGATAAGAGAGCAAAAGAAATGGAGTAAAGAAATGTGTTGTCTGCTGCAGTAGGACAAAAATACTAAAAATGGCTGGCAACATAAAAATATTGTGTTACCAGGGGATGAGGATGTGGATGTAGGGATGTGGGTGATATGTTGCATATCCTGCCAGTTTTCCTTAGTTAACTTTTCCTATTATCTATATATTAATTCAATTAGCATTATTCTTGCTGAGGAGTATGTTTCGAACAACAATCTGCTATGAATTAGTATTGGTAGCATATCACGCCAAGCAGGCGCAGATCCAGGGGCAGTGCCAGGGAGCCCGGGCAGGGGGTCATATCCTACTTTATTGCTATAAATGCTATATGTGTGTTACCTCATCATCACGCAAAATGGACAAACCGATTTCTATGAAAATTGGTATAGGTATGTACTACCTTTAAACATTGTTTCGTTCAATTAAATATTTAGCTAGTCATGTTTTAGCATGAATTTAATATTAAGAAGTGGTAGTGGACCAGAACCGGCCCCCCTCTATCGAATATTTCTAGATCTGTGCCTGACGCCAAGCATTGAAACAGAGCGGCTGGTGGTTCTGCTTGCTTTATGCCAATCACGTCAAACAATGTGCACACGTGCTGGATGTGACTCAGAGAAGTGCATCTTGATTGTTAATGAGGTTTAAAGCTAAGTTTTTCAGTATTTTGTTTGGCAGTGAAGGTTAATTTCATATTTTTAACTTCTTCTGCACCTATCAGAGTACAAGCAGCATTTTGAACAGTAATTGGTGTGAACATGTAAGAAATATGGCAGGAACCGAAGGCGGAGTATGCACATTGCTCATGTGCTTCTGTGTGGTTCACTACGAGGAAAACATGTGTTGTAGAGAGCACACTGTATTTCCTGGAAAGCTACTGCTCTGAATATGGAATCCAAGTGCTTGTAATCAAGAAATTGAGAATGCAGAAATAAATAATAGAAGAGATTTTTCTGTAATTTTAATATTTAGCAGTAGGTGAATTATAAAGTTCTATAAAAATACAAAAATTGTGAAAAAAAATTTTTTTGTCCAAGTTAATAAGTTTTATTTAATAAATAAAATTGTCTGTTTCCAACATTCTTTTGAAAGCACTTGTCTATAACAGAATAATATTTAAAATTATCAAAATTTTGAAATCTCCATCATGTGGAGCATTTCAGGTATGGTGTGGAAAATAGCTAAAAAAAAAATAAAATAAATAAATAAATAAGTAAGTGAGTGAGTGAGTGAGTGAGTGAGTGAGTGAGTGAGTGAGTGAGTGAGTGAGTGAGTGAGTGAGTGAGTGAGTGAGTGAGTGAGTGAGTGAGTGAGTGAGTGAGTGAGTGAGTGAGTGAGTGAGTGAGTGAGTGAGTGAGTGAGTGAGTGAGTGAGTGAGTGAGTGAGTGAGTGAGTGAGTGAGTGAGTGAGTGAGTGAGTGAGTGAGTGAGTGAGTGAGTGAGTGAGTGAGTGAGTGAGTGAGTGAGTGAGTGAGTGAGTGAGTGAGTGAGTGAGTGAGTGAGTGAGTGAGTGAGTGAGTGAGTGAGTGAGTGAGTGAGTAAGTGAGTAAGTGAGTAAGTGAGTAAGTGAGTAAGTAAGTAAGTAAGTAAGTAAGTAAGTAAGTAAGTAAGTAAGTAAGTAAGTAAGTAAGTAAGTAAATAAATAAATAAATAAATAAATAAATAAATAAATAAATAAATAAGTAAATAAATAAATAAAAAAAATAAATTTAAAAGTGTTAAAGATACTGCAATGAAAATCTGTGTGTACATTATTCCATACATGTATTATGTTTTAAATGAATTTGAACAGAATCTGTTAATAATTGTAAAACTTAGCAATTTCACCTATGCATATCCTTAACATGAAGCAAAGTGCATACCCACCACACCATGATACGTCTGTGTGTTACCCTTCATATTTTGGAGAACAGATATAAATGACACCCTATGATCATAACAGGCGAGTCAGTGCTTCCAGTATTCTGAGTGCAGCATTTTATAAAAATCTGATGTGTTGCACTCACATGACTTTCTCTACTCTTGTACTAACCAGTCTTACAAACTCTTATTCCTATATCTTCTTAGTGTTACTTGAGATAAATATTTGTACAAATTATCTTATTGTTTATTTCCTTGTAGGAGTAAGAGGAATTAGAATACAGTAGACTTTGAGTGATAGTTGTTGTTGTTGTTGTTGTTGTTGTTGTTGTTAGCAGCTAATGCTGGATTTCTGACAATGAAGTCATTAATCCTCTTGCACTCCAATATTTTTCACTGATGGATGGAGCATTAGAAGTGGCCGGGCATATTACTTTGAGTGATAGTCAAATATTTTAAAGCTTTGAGATCCCATTCTCTTTGCACGCTTAACATATAACAAAATGAACAACAATATTCCATTTCACGAAAGTTTTAAGTTTTCCAAAACTGACACAAACAACAAGGAATACCTCCGAAATGGTTCACTCTACAAAAAAATTTATTGAGACATAAATTGTGTGTTTTAGCGAGACCTACATTTTTTGTTGAGTAAGATTTTGTCTATCTCTTATGGTTTACAAGTTATTCAAAAGTCATCCAGAGAAAACAGGACTGCATAGGCTATAGCCAGAAAATTCAAAATATACATTTCATTTGTCATACAAATATCTTAAACATATGACATTTTAATTAAAATTGTTAGAGCCATTTTCAAGAAAATCAAAATTTTCCATGTAAAGGGTAGCTTAGGGTGGGGCTATTTTCTTCAAAATCTTCGTGTCACATCCTTGAACGACATTGAACTTAAATACCAACTTTGGTTTTTAACTGACTTTTCGTTTTTGAGTTATGCTGTCCACAGACACACACACACACACACACACACACACACACACACACACACACGCACACACACACACACACACACACACACACGGGTCTTTTTCTAAAAATGCTTTTTTTGGATTCAGGGTGTCTCAAAACATATATTTCCGGTGAAATCTCGACATCGAATTTTTGGGTGGAATACACTACTTCCCCTACTTACCAGTAGAGAAAGTAAAAAAGAATTAGATTGGTTGATTTTTACAGAAACTTTTAAACTTCACAACACACTTGTGCAACATACAGGGTTTAAATCAGAATTCTCCTGTAGCCATTATAGTATTTAAATAAAGCACCAATGGGTCAAGATTCCAGAAATTACCTGTCACAATTTATACCTAACAATGATCAGGATCAGCAGTTATACTCCATCATCTTCTGTCACATCAAAAGTTAACAATCATGATCCATTTATAGTGGTTTATCTTTCTTCTTTTGTATAAAATAAACATTTTTAATAGAGTCTCTTTCTATTATTTATTATTCTAATACTTTAAAAGCATGAGAGGTAGAACTGGAACTTAAAAATTCAATGCCACAACTGGGATTTGAACCACGGACCTTCTGCTTACCAGGCGGCTGCTCTAACCATTGAGCTATTGTGACAAACTGCGAGAATGGTATTAAATTCTCAAACCAGTTCATATTTCTCCTGGTAAACCACAAAGGCAGTCTCACATCAGAGACAAATTACCCCAATAGCTCAATGGTTAGAGCAGCTGCCTGGTAAGCAGAAGGTCTGTGGTTCAAATCCCAGTTGTGGCATTGAATTTTTAAGTTCCAGTTCTACCTCTCAAACTTTGCCCACACACGGCTTGTGTGTTTAAAATCACCAACAATAAGTTTGTTGGCATAAATAAATAATAATTACTTTAAAAGCAGTTGCTATATTTAAATGACTGATTTCTTTTTACTTCATATTACATGGTTTCCAACTCATCAATCCTGTTGTAGCTTCTTAGTGTAATTCACTGAAATATCAAGCTCTAAGTTGATAATTGCTATAGAGTTTGTAAACATTCATGTCAATATGCACTTGGTGAAATTATTTGAAGTACAATATCACCACTGAGTTATGCAGGATGTTAATGAACTACACCAAAATAACTTGAGAGATTGTAGATGTGACTGATATAATTAATTTGAGATAGGCAGCGTATGGTCTCTGACTAAACATGACAGTTATATAGGTTAAATGTATTGGTATCAGATGCTGATAAGTCAGCGTTAAAGTAAATCTGGGTGAAAAATCGTCTTAGAGTGTCTTTAAAACTGTTGTCCAAACATAAAAATATCAATTTTCAGCAGTTTATTATCAGAGTTCTCAAGATTTGATGCCACAAATATCTCTCAAAATTTGAATTTATCACTTCACAATGCGACACTGAACAACAATTAACTGCCTTCTTACTTTGTGTAGCCTAAAGAAGAAATACCTGTTTAACTGCTCTTGTGGCTTAATTCATAATGGCAAGAGATATTGTCCCAAAGGCCATGAGTTTCGTTTCATGTCATGCAGTTAGTTTTCTTTTTTTCACTCTTTTCTTTAATCCATACAAGGAAGAATATTAACACTACTTTCATTTCCTTGATTTGGCTCGCACTAGAAATCTTGGATAGAGTATGACAATTATTCCTTTGCCATTCTCAACTTTGCCTTGAAAATTCAGGTCACCATTTTGAGTACTTCCTATAAAATGATGTAAAGACTTTCCTAGATGTTTTCATGTTTTTACAATTTCTTCACCCTTTAAACCATTTCCCATTTTGAAGTGCAGTGTATTAAACTGAATTCAACTTTCTGTTAGCAAGAATTATAATTAATTGTACTGATATGTTGAAATAAAAATACATAATTGAAACACAATTTAAAATCTAGACCAAAAAATTATTAATATGTTCTACTCAAAAGACAAACAGGAAAGAAAAAAAGTTGTGAAGGAGACTTGAATTAAAAAATTATAATGACCTTGTATTCGAATGCTAATGTCATAACCACTGCACTAGAAAGGTATGCTCTAAAACATTGCATCATTGTCGTGTATTGTGCTCTCAAATGACTGATATGCCAGTGGTGTACTGGCACTTTAGAAACTTATAGCCGTAACTTTGAAATTTGAGCAAACAGGACATGTCTCCTATCTCAAATTGTTTGTTTAAGATATCTCTATATTCTCTGAAAATATTTTGGCATAGTTCATTAAAACCTATATATCTTTTAACCATAGTATTTGTGGAACTATAGCAAAAAGTAAATGCCTATACAGAAATTAAGAGGCAGGTACCTTACTCCAACATGTCTCGCAGGAACAAAGAAAGGGTAGCAGCAGCAATTCCTGTAATGTGCATTGTGCAATCTTCATCCAAAGGATGGTCATTTCGTTTAAAACGTCTGCAATAGAAATAAAACAAATTTAACATAAAAGTGGCATGTAGTATTTAAAAAATGGAAGTGCTCACTGAAATACTTTAAAAACAGAGCTTCTTTATGGAAAATGAATCAAACACATACAGTTCAATCAATAATAATACTCGTAAACTGTTCATTTAAGACCATGTCTAGCACAAGAGTTCAATTTTTCAGTCTGACTCTACTTTGCAACATAATTATAGTTTAAGTTTATTGTCAATAGACTGTTATACACAGCTTCTGGCACTGCTAAATTAAACAAATTACATATAACGATTTACATAGATGTAGTGGTTAGCGCGCTCGCCTACCACCTAGGCGGCCCGGGTTCGATCCCAGGGTCCCGCATGTGGTATTCGTGGTGGATGAAGCTGCGTCAGGGCGGGTTTTCTCCGGGTGCTCCGGTTTCCCCCGCCATCTCATTCCACCAGTGCTCCATCTTCATGTATCATCAGTGTCACCGCCTGCGGTACCGTAGTAGCAAAAGCAGGCGTTAAACACTACAACAAGATTGATTACTAAGTGACACTAAGGTTAACTAAAAGTAGTTTACAACTATTTACAAATTATTCATACAATACTTATATTATTGAATAATCTCTTAATTTATATTTAAATGCACTTCCTTTATACATTTTTAGGTGTTTAGGTAATTTGTTGTAATAATGAGCCCCTACAACATGGATGGATCTTTCTTTATTGATTTAGTATTTTAGCTAATTTTATTTACGTCATGCTTATGTCTTGTGTCATGATGCTGCATTTCCTCATGATGCTGTAAACTGAAAATAAACTTGGCTTACCTCCTTCTTCTTGGTTCTTCACCGAAACATCCTTGAGGGGCTTGCAATTTGAGTATCATCTTAAGCCACTCTGGCCTAAGGAATTCTGCAAATCCCTCCATACCACAGAGTACAACTGTAATACAAATTTTCATTTTGCCATTAAATGATGATGTATAAACTGAATGTTATTTTGTGCTGTTTATTACTCATTCCAAAATGTTCTGCAAAACCTTTTAGAAAATTAATAAACAAGCAAATAGTTTTAAAGCTTCATTTGACAAGAACTGTATATCTATTACCTTTTAGTGATATTAGCGTTACAAAGTCGACTATGAAACTTATTAGAATGCCATGTTTCTAAAAAGAGGTGCAATTTTTTTTATATTTGATAACTACTATCTAATGTTTGTTGAGTTGATAGCCATGTAGTTTGTTCAATTTTCTCTCATAGTTTGTTAATTATCATGATTTAAAGATTTTGTGTTCACACAAAAGTTAAGTTGCCTATGAACATTTGTAAACTATGATTTTTTACGATGTTAAATTGTCATTAATGTCTAAACAATGTGAAGATCAGCTTAGAAATGCATTTAACAGAGAAGTCCATGTAAGACAACAATTTATAATTGTTATAGCAAAAACGAGATTGATCTTCTCTTAGTGATGGACAACCAAGAACTGTTGCTACTAATGAAAATATTGCCACTTTTCCATCAATGATCAACAGACTTACGATTTAATTCAGGCAAAATTGGGCATTGGTATGAGTTCAAATCCAAAACATTTCACATCATCAATTACACATGAGAAAATGTTGTTGTCAATGGATTCCCCGTAAACTGACTCCCAATAAAAAAACAAATATGCAATAATTAGTGCATAAAAACTGGAAAATTTCCAAGGTGCCATTTCAAATTTGTTTTGAAATATCATTATGGTGATGAATCTTGGATTTATTATTATGATCCTGAAAAGAAAAGTCCATCAGCTCAAAGGGGCTTTAGAACAGAATTTAAGCCTACAAAAATCAGATGAATTCATAGTGCTGCTATGACTATGATTAGGTTTGGAAGCAGCTTTCTCTTTTGCACCTCAAAAAAGACTTTCTACGCTTCCTGTTTTATAATCTAGAGATCTATATCTACATACATAGTTATGGTGTTTGTCTCACTAGATTGGAGCCTTTCTCTAATTTTGCGGTGGCTCCAAGAATCTGGTATTTTCTCCATTCTGTAGCTTTGCATTTTAATAGATGTTTCACCACTTCATTTGCTTTTAAACACAAGCAGCAAATGCGTTCTATTTGGTATAGTCTCATTCTCCTTAGGTAGTTTTCCGAATGTTCCACATCCAGTTATATAACTTATAACTCTTCTAAGTTGCAGCTTGGTTAGCCTAACAAGTGAGTTACTTAGTGTGTCCTCAGGCTTATTATCTGCCCGTAAAGTTTGTTTATGGTTATTACTTCCCATTTGTTTTTGATTTCATTGTGAGCCTAATTTTATACTGTGATTTTGGTTTCTAAGGTGCTCATCCCACAGAAAGGTTCTGGTCCTGTGAAGGGGAGAGATGCTCCTTTCTTTGCTAGGACATCAGCCTTTTCATTTCTTGCAATATCTGTATGACTGGTTACCCAGCGTAACTCTACGTTGTTACAGATGGAAAGTTTTAATATGTTGTGATAACATTACCATGGCAGTTTAGGCTTAAAGTAATGGGAACTGAGAGCATTGAGTGCAGCCTGGCTGTCAAAATTTATAAGGATATCTTTCCTACAAGTCCCTAGACAGAGTGCAGCTAAGAATATGTTTTTATATAGGTTTTTTTTCCCCCAAAAATGGGCTATATTGCTAGCATAGTATTAGAAGATTTATGATTTATGATTTGTTCATCCATATGTTTCTGTTACATAGAATATATCAAGAGTTCAGAAGAACTTACCTAATATGTACATATAAAGTTTAATTACAACGTTTATTTACAAATCTGTTTCAATTTCACGTACCTGTAAAATACATCTACACTCATTTACACATTTTGATTACATTTTGTGTTGTACTTAAATTCTTCAGTATTGTAGAATAGCATTTTCTAGTAAATAGTTCTTAATGGTTTTTATTTGTATCTCTCTTTGTTTTAAGTCTTTTATTTCCTTGGGCAAAGCATTATAATGTTCTTTTCCTATACTTTTTATTGAACGATTATTTAATGTTCCCCTGAGTGCAGTTCTGTAATAATCATGTTTATTTCTAACATTATAGCTATGCATGTGATTGTTTTTAGCAATTTTTCCATTTAGAAGAACATGCTTGATGCTTTCATAAATGTAGATACATGGAACTTTTAGGATTTTGTATTTTTTGAAACAGTCCCTACAACTGTGTCTTTTTTTATTTTCCCAATTATTCTAATTGCCCTTTTTTGTAATTTTAATATTTTTAGTACTTCCTTAGCTGTAGTATTCCCCCATAGTGTTATGCCATATTTTATATATGAATAAATGAATGCAAAGTACACCTGCTTCAGCGTTTTATTATCCATATTATCCTTAACTTGTTTCATAATGTATAATCCCTTATTTATCTTTTTTATTATGTACATTATATGTGGTTGCTAATTTAGATTTCTGTCTATAAGCACTCCTAGGAAATTTGTGACCTGTGTCTCAGGAATACTTTCCCCATCTACCTTGATATCAATGTGATCTGCATGTTTTTCTTTTAGCCTGAAATTTATCCATGATGTCTTTTTTATGTTTAATATGATACCGAAATTTAGATTTCCGATCGAATGGGCTTTTGAAAAAGACACGTTTTAATTTAATTGCCGGATGTGAGATTTGCGATAAATATTGAGTAATAACATAAATAGATAATATAGCAGGAAGTGTTGTAAGGTGAGCAAGATATGAGTAAATAATAGTCGTTAAATTTGTAGTATAAACGCATTATTGGTTTGAAATTAACGAGTCATGACGTCATACCACATAGTTTAAATACACGTTCGAAAGTCAAGTCTACCAACCTTAAAAGTCGCGCGATATATTTAATAAAATATAAAGTAAACATCGTTTAATCCTAAAAAGGTAATTATATATTCGAAATTCATAAAAGAACATGTTATAATAGAAAGGGACATTTCTAAATTGCGGGAAAAGGAAATAGCGTTTTGGATACGAGGCTTTCTTGGATGACGTCATGACATTCAAATGAACGAACGGTCTTCTTAGCGTGGGTAAGAGAGGAAGAGTCACTACCTGTGGTCACTACTCAACGAGAGACCAGTACGGGAGTTCGTGCTGCGCGGATGTGATTGCGATGCCTCTACAGATACAAATATTTTCGGCATCACTCCTGAAAATATTTAAAAAGGAAATAAAGGATATGAAAAGTTGTTCTTGGGTTGTCCATTACACTTACGCAAACCCGAGATAAAGAGATCTTATGCAGAACTAGCCGAGGCGAGCTACATCGAAGGGCAACGTCACGTCACCAACGACTTCAGCTTCAAATGGCGAGGCAATAACTAGGACACAACGATTTTACAGCTTCAAATTGGCATCCCAGCGTGTGGCCCCGAAAGAATGGACCAACCCCCCAAGACGACCAGATCAGCATCGAACCAGCAGACAAGAAGGTGCCCAGCGTGTTAACATCTGTGAAACGTGTAGTGAACAAGTTTAAGTGCAGTTAAAGTGAAATAGTGAAAATATTGAAAATTTTGGTGAGTAGAAAAACACATGTAAATAGCTTAGAAATGGAAGACAGTGACACCGACTTTTTAGGTTTTAACAGTCCGGAAATTGAGAAAAGTGTAAGTAGGATGGAAGAATTTAATCGGAATGTAATTGGTAGCAGAATATGCCAAGAAGTAGAAGATCAGAACGTTAGAGAAACACCTAGAGGTAGTTCAGAAATGTTTAGTAGTAATTTAGAAAGGCCAGCATTTATGTCAGAAATAGAGAATATGTTTCAAACGATAATGAAAAAGATGAGTACAGAGTTAAGTCAAAAGATAGATGAAAATAGTAAAGAATTAAGAACAGTGGAAAAGATGAGTACAGAGTTAAGTCGAAAGATAGATGAAAATAGTAAAGAATTAAGAACAGTGGAAAAGATGAATACAGAGTTAAGTAAAAAGATAGATGAAAATAGTAAAGAATTAAGAACAGAGTTAAGTCAAAAGATAGATGAAAATAGTAAAGAGTTAGGACAGAAAGTAGAGAAGGGACAACAGGAATTGGGAATGCAATTGGAAAATCAGAAGAGAGCTTTCGAAACCTTTAGGGAAGAAGTTAGGGAGGAAATTAATAAAGTTAGTAGTGAAGTAAAAGAAAATAGAGAACAGGTAGAACAGGTTAAGGGAGAATTAGAGACAATAAGGCAAGAAGTAAAGAATTCTGAAAAGAAATTAGGTCAACAAGTGAGTGAAAAATTAGATAAAGAAAGGGAAAAAGTAACATATAGATTAGACAAACAAAGGGAAGAAATTAGAGAAGAGTTACAGGGGTGTAAAGTTAGAATAGAAAGATCTGATGTAGAAAATGAAAGGCAGGCTAGAAATTTGGAGGATGTTACAGACCAAATAAAAGGGGTAGTAACAGAAATTACTCAGGTAAAAGAGGCCTTAGAAAATTTGAAATTAAATGAAAATGCATGTAATCACAACAATCTTAGTAATGAAGTTGCAAGAAACGAGGCAATACCAGGTGTATCAGCTGACATTTCGATGCAAAATAGAGGTAACAGTAATTCCCATTCTGATCTCGGAAATAGCTCAGGGATAGGTGACAATTCAAATTTACATTGGCCTAACCATGTCTTAAATGAAATGACACCTCCAGTTTTTGAAAATGAAGATTCAGATGATCCTAAAACCTTTTTAGAAGGGTTACAAGAGTACTTCACGGTGAAACGTATACCAGAGGAGTACAAGATGGTGATAGTAAGAAAATGTCTAAAGGGTAATGCTGCCAATTGGCTAGGCCTTTCTATGGGTAACAATAATGACTACAGGACCTTTAGGAACATCTTTTTAACCAGATATTGGGGAGCTAGTAGGCAGGCTAATATTAGAGTTGAATTAAGCAATGGAAAATTTAATCCTAGATTGGAGGAATCAATGGTCAACTATTTTATGAGAATAGCGAGAAAATCGAAGATGTTGGATCCTCCCTTGGATGAAAAAGATCTAATAAATATAGTTACTCCACATTTTCCGGAAACGCTTCAACACTACCTAATCATAGCCCGACCCGATAGCATTGCAGCTATGATCGAATTATTATCAGCCTTAGAAGTCAATAAGCCAAAACACGCATTTGGAAATAAATATGAAGAAAAAGAAACTGTAAATTCTTTCGGGCAAGGGGCACAGTATTATCAGAATAGAAGTGAGATTAGGGAAAGATATAAAGGACCAATACCAAGGATGGAATCATTCCGGTGGGAAAATCAAGGTAGATATAACCAGGAAGGGCGTCACCAAAATAGAAATGGTAATCAAAGGGGAAGAAATATAAGGGTGAATTATATGAATACAAATAGATTTGATCGAGGTAGACGGGGACGTTATTTTGGACATAGTAGAAATTCAAATGATGGGTATTGGACAAATGGAGATAATGAGTTTAGACCGAGGTCACCAAGACAGGAAGAAAGGTATTCAAATGGACGAAATTCCCCCGAAAATGCGGAAATGGTTGAGGCCATTAACACGGTCAAAAACATGGTAGGAAGTAACCCCGATTTAATGCAGGAGAACAGAAGTAACAATTCGGGAAATAGTACAGGAGCCATACCTAAAAATCAGGGAAACGCCAGACCCGGTCAAACGCGCCTTCAGTGAGAACTGGGTATCCTAGTAATGATTGTGATAAGTACTCGGAAATAAATAGTCCTGGAAGGCAAATGATGATACAAAAGAAAAGAGAATGGAAAAATAGAATCGACGAAAACGAAAAAGTAGGAGATCCACCTAAAATCAAAATTGGAGTAAATGGAAAACAATACAATGCAATTATAGATACGGGATCAAATAGCACAGTATGCTCACAAAATTTTTATGATAATTTACAAAGTAGTGGTTTTAAAGTAATGTCTTTACCAGTTAATGGGATATATTGCTCGCTAGCTGTGGGAAAACGAAAAGAGAGAGTAAAATTTCAAGCAATGATAAATATTGAAATAAATGGGAGAATACTTGGAATTTTATTTCTGATTGTAGGAAGACTTGTGACAGATATTATAATAGGTTGTGATTGTCTTTATGCCTGGGAAGCTGTGGTGAATTTTAAAAACATGATTCTAGAAATGAAAGTTGTAGATGAGACCATTATAGTGCCTTTTGTGGAAGATAGTAGTTCAGAAACTATTGTAAGAGAAAAAGAGGAAGAAGAAATCCAAGGGGATACATTCTTTGTAGAATATGTTAAAGTAGGAGCTATGGAATTAACTGAAGTAAATGTCAAAGAGTACAGTGTCGATAATAAAGAAAATGTAGAATGGGATAAAAATGATTTCATAGACAATTTGAGGGTTTCTGATGCAACTAGGTACTATGATAGGGAGAGTAGTGAAGACTTAGAAGAATTGTTGAGGGAAAAAGTAACTCAGGCTGATCAACTAAATGAACAACAGAGGGATAAACTGTTTGAAATATTAATCCGAAATAAAGAAGTATTCTCTGAGAAACCTGGTAAATGTAATATTTATACTCATTCGTTTGAGATGATACCCATCAAACCTTTTACACATAAAGCGAGAGCTATCCCTAGTACAATAAGAGAAGAGGTAGATGCAGTTATAAAGTCAATGTTAGAAGATGAGGTTATTGAGATTTCGAATTCAGAGTTTGTGAATCCCCTATGTATTGTAAATAAGGCCAATGAAAGATTAGGGTGACATTAGACTCGAGAAAACTAAATTATTGTTCCTCATACTTTCCATCAGGGAATCCAACAGAACGTGTCCTCCGAGATATAGGAATTTATTTACGTGTACTTACACATCATAATCACAAGGATTGGGTGAAATATTGTCCATTGATAGAAAAGATTATCAATCACACCATTAATGTAACTACTGGGTTTGCACCAATAAAATTAATGTTAGGAATTGAACCAGAACCAATATTGATCAGGGAACCAAAAACACTGAAAAATAATGACATTCAGTTAAGTGAAGAAGAAAGAGCGAAAATTGCTTTTGAACGAATCAAGAAAAAGGCAGAGAAGCGAAAATTAAAGAAAAAGAGTAGAAAACATAAATGGGAACCTAAGATAGGCGATTGGGTACTAGTTAAAGACCATAAGTTATCAAGTGCATTGCGAGGTAGGAACAAAAGGATGGAATTGTTATATAAAGGTCCTGCAGAAATTATATCAAAATTTGGTTATCATACCTATGAATTAAAAGATGTTAAAAATGAAAAATGTCTGGGAAGATGGCATAAACAACTCCTTCGACCATACAAGAAACCGTGTGGTGCCTTGGAACCTTGATTTAATGTAAAAGAAAAATTGGAAATGTCATTTGTCTATTGGCGCCCAATCAGCTTTGAGATAAAATGTAAATGTTAGCTTACTTGAAAATCATATATTGGTCAGGTACTTACATATTCATGAAAAATGCAGAATGTGAATTGCTATCTACTACAAAGAGCCTAAAAATATATTGTATAGAGCTCACAATAACAGCTTCAGAAAGATTGTTAAATTGTTCATCTCTGCATAGAGAGAAAACAGAATATTTACTTTGTAAAACATTTGTTAAAATATTTAGATGTATAGATAGTTATCACAGCAAGACAAAGAAAGAACTTGTCTGAAGAGTGTAATGGATTTATATAAATATATGTACATTTTAGTGCTTAAAGGATATAGTACAGATATGTGTTACAATAACAAAAGTGAAAAATCACAGTGCAAGTGATAGTGAGAGCGAAGTGAGCAAACATGAACTAAAAGAAGGAAGTATAAAGAAAGACTCTTGAAGTTTAACCTTTATATAAAAGCTTCACAGAAGAAACCATAACATATTGTAATTAGTATTTAAGGATTAATGTTTAGTCAAGTGTACAATTGTTTGTCATGTTAAAAAGATTAATGAGAAAATGTGTTAATAACCAATTTCAAAAACAGTGTAATTGAAAACTGTATATAATGGGAGTGTTGCCGATTATTCAAAATACAGGAGTAATTTTTAATTT